>CBMN011744624.1:0-10964 GCA_000582825.1 Hordeum pubiflorum | reverse complement strand
AAGGTCTTTGCCGTCCGTGGTTGTGCCTTTGCCGTCTGCTATGGCGGACGGCAAATCCTCTGATTCCTGTAGTGAACTGCCCTTCTAGCTTGGGACGAACCTTATTGGCGAGTGTTGTTTTCCCCACACCTCTGTTATCCATCAGGTAATGTGCAGGCACACCTGCCAGCTCAACTTCTATTCAAATGCTACTGAAATCAGCCCACTGTTTCATCTTGTTAAAAAGTGTTAATATACGATCTTGAATGGTGCTCATATTGTCCACGTATGATTGGTTTATTCTAGCTTAAGATGAAAATGAATCTTTCCAGTAAAGATCAGCTGCTAGGACTAGAGATCAATTGTACTTCAATTTGCGATTGCTTAATTTCTATGCCATCTTAGCAGCTTAGCTACGTTGAATTTCGTTTCTTCGTCTCAGTCTGAACCTCTTTTTTGGCTCCGCAAAGGCTCCTAGTGGATGCCGAATCCTAGTTCCCTGGAAGAATAGCTATGCATTCTAGAGGTCTTGGCCAAGAGCTCTATCACGTGTTCGAGGGCCAGATTCAGCACGTCTTGTTATTGCAATGACCTCTAGCTGCCCATCTAGCTTGAGATAAACCTTACTAGCCAATGTTGTTTTGCCTACGCCATCAAGCATCCGCAGCAGCTGTGCAGATGCGCCCTCTCTGCCTATTATTAGCTGGCTTAAATTGTTGACAGAACGGAGCACAGACGCTCAGAAAATTCAGGGGGAAAAAGCTCAGTAAATTCTTCTCTGGCCGGTTTATTTATTGTTCAAATGCAAGTACAATCTCTTTACTTTCTTCATCTAATGAGAATATTTTTTTTGTGGGAAATTTGGAAAAATGCTAATGTGATGTTTGAATGGTGCTGAGATTTCCCATCATTATTTTTGGTTTAGGTTTTAAGTTTATTATCAGACCTTGCAAATAGTTAGAGCGTGCAGCTTTGTTGTGATCACCTAACTTCTGCATCATTTTAAGCTTTGTTGGAATGTTGATTTTACATATGTAAAATTTGAATAGATGAATTCTAAAACTTGTTGGAATGTTTTAAGCTTTGTTGGAATGTTGATTTTACATATGTCGATTTTGCATGATTGAAGTGCCAGCTTGAAGCTTTGTTGAAATGCCAATTCTAAAACTTTATTGTTGGACTGCTGTCTTTTTTGTCGCTGTTTTAGAAGAACTGTTATGATGATTGTCCCATTATTATATTTGTTCAAGAGATAATGGGATGGTCACCTGATATCTTCTCGTCCTCTATTCCCTGGAACTCCTTGTTAGGGGGACTTGCAGGATCTGCGTCCCTCGGCAGTACTGCCATGAGACATGGGGGTCTTGGCAGTACTACTTTGTAAAGAGGTTTATCACAGGTTAGAGGGCCAGCTCTAAATCTTGTGATATTCAAGACGTCTAGCTGCCCATCTAGCTTGGGACAAACCTTATTTGCAAGAGTGGTCTTGCCCACACCACTGCGAATCACATCAGCTGCAGAAGTAAGTACAAACATCTCACTTAAGCGCATGCATTATCGGTTCAGTACAAGCTCGTAAGATAAGAACCAAACCACGGAAATCGGACTGATCGTCAATTAGCATCCACTTATTGTGCCTATCGAGAAGCCTGTAGTTTTGTCATGGTGGCCTAATTTGTGCGCTTTCTTAAGCTTGGTTGAGATGTCAGTTCTACTGGTTGCTCACATATTTGCATAAGAACTTGATGTCCAAGCAAAAAACCAGTAATTTTTTTCGTGATATTGTGGAATATATTTTCTTCATCCGTGGCTGCATCTTGACTGGGTTCTGGATACGGAACCCTCTTGCACTGTGGCTATGCGATTTGAAGGTCTTGGCAAGGCGCCATTGTCAAGGGGTCTATTACATGATAGAGGGCCAGATCCAGTATGTCTTATGACAAACAAGACCTCTAGCTGCCCATCTAGCTTGGGATAAACCATATTGGCAAGCGTAGTCTTGCCGACACAGCCAAGCGTCATCAGTTGCTGTGCAGACGCTGCCCTCCCCCTATTATCAGCTAGCTTAAAATTTCTGGTTGACAGAATGGAGAACAAAAGCTTCATGGCCTCAAGGGTATCCCACACCATCTGTGCCAGCCAGTTTACGTTCTTTTCAGTAAATACATTCTGTCCAATTCCTTCATCCTGTGAGAATATTTCTGATTGAAGGCTTATTAAATTTTTAACTCAATATTCTATGGTGCTCATATATTCCATCATTATTTGTTTAGGTTGCAAAATAACAAAATTAAACCTTGCAACAAATAAAAGCTTCCAGTTTTATCGAGGTTGCTTGACTTCATGCTTTGTTAAAATACAATCAGACAAACAAAAATACAAATATTAAACCTCCACCTTTGAGACATGATTTGAAATGTCAATCTATCGCTTTGTTAAAATACAATTAGTCGAAGTGTCGATATGCTACCCTGATGGTAAAATTCATTTTTATTCTGTCATCTCTTGGTTTACTGTTCTGATATTTTCACACCCATCATATTTCGATGTTTTGCCTGTTTTTGAGAGCTTAAGAGTTGGATATTAGAATATGATTGGCTTATGATTACTGGAGTACGCGAGTAATAATACATATTTATTGCACCCGAACTGCTCGTTGGGGATTAGCTGGATATCCGAGGCTCTCGACACCACTGCCATGTGACTTGGAGGTCTTGAAGGGACACCTTTGCCAAGAGGTTTATCACAAGTTAGAGGGCCAGCTGTAGAGTGTCTTGTGGTTGTCAAGATCTCTAGCTACCCTTCTAGCTTTGGACAAACCTTATTGACTATGGTGGTCTTTCCAACACCGCCGAGAATCACCAGCTGGTGTGGGCACCTCTCCATGTAAACATGGTTGGATGTGCAATGTGGGTGCAAATAGCAACCAAATACTTCGGACCAGAACATGTCAATTATGTTTCTTTTCCATTGTATGGACATGTATCTTATAGTTAACGAAGGGTAATGGCTCGATTTGGTCCGTAGGAAATAATGATTCCATGGATTATAGCACTTTGTACATGATGATCTGTATTTTGCAAAGTTTGGAGTGCAACATAAATACATAATGCCTGACGATGACACGTATTGTTTGCACTCCTACTTCCATGTATTATAACATCATGTGTTTGTACTTATCTGAATTGTAATATCTGTAGAAACTGTAATCACTTGTATTTTCACACTGATTTGCATTAACTTTTGCAAAGGAGAATAAGGAAAAGGTACGAGGCAAGGATATGGCTGTCAGAAAGGATAACCATCGCAAAATCATCTTTAGGGTTGGCAAAAACTGTTGTTTTGTAGCAATTAAAATGTTATCCAATATTTTTGAAGGCTCTCATTTACTCGCTTTGTTTATTCCCTCCGACTCATGTTACCCCTAAGCCTAACTATTGCTGCTGGAAGTCATTCGAAGCCCATGGTTTACTTTTTGGAAGGGTTAATTTGATCCATGCCACTGCAAATATGGGCTATTTGAGAAATACCATTGCAACTTTCCGGTTTCGAAAAATGCCACTCCAATTCTGGCGTACTTCGAAAAATGCCATTACTGTGATTTACAGCGAGATACCGAGTGAAATACATATGTATTCGCTAGTATATGTACTATGTACGGTTCCACCTAGACGAATGGATAAGATGTGGTCGACTCGACCCGAGCTTCTTCCTCGTCCCGTCTGTCTTCCTGTTCGCACCAGCCGCACCGCTCCGCCCGGCCGCACCGTACCCCTGCGCCGCACTGCTCCGCCTCGGTGCCACACCGCTCCGCCGCATCACATGTCGAGGAGACCTGGAGCGCCCGCTGCAGGTGGAGGCGGATGGAGCTTGGGGTCTTTTGATGTGAACCTGTTATGCGTATTGGTGTTGTGTTGATGTGAACCTGCTGTCTTGTGTTGATGTGAACCTGTAAGAACTTATAATCTTTCATATTTCCTGGATGTTACATGTGTTCGGTTGATCAATTGTTATTGGATGTTACATATTTCAAACTGCAAACCGGAGCTTTTTGATATTTTAGAACATGCTCATTCTTGGCACAAACAACTGTTCCATACAACATTGTTGCATTACAACCACTAACAATGCACTCTGATTACAAGCATGAAAAATGCACAAGTTAATCCTACAGCGACAATGTTCCCAATCTGTCTACAATTGCTGCTAACAACAGACAAAATGTCATCTTGTTGCTGCTTAATTTCAATTCAGTCGTCAACTTCACTAGGTGGGCGTTTTGAAGCTTCAGTTCGTCCATCATCTCACCGAAATCAGTTTTCTCTTTTCTTGTAACATTAACCCTTCTCTCAATGTCTTGGCCATAGAGGTAATCTCCATAATCCTCTTCCCACTTGTAAAACCGTTCGGCGCACTGAGAACGCACCTGTGCAAGCACAAACAGTGACGCCGAAACGAACATCAAAACAAATCGCATCGGATTTCAAAACCACAAGTACACCGAAATTTATTCAAATCAAATCAAAACTGCATCCTTTACCTTGTGATGCCCAGGATTCTGCTTCGATCCACTTCGAAGCTTAATCACAGGATTCCGACATTGGGGGCAATCGATGATTGGGAGCGTCTTTCCGACTCTTCCGGCCACGCCCGTGGTGTTGCTGCTACAAGACCCCAAGCTCCATCCGCCTCCACCCGTAGTGGGCGCTCCACCTGTCCTCGACGTGTGGCGCAGCGGTACGGTGCGGCCGGGCAGAGCGGCGCGGCGGCAAGGCGGAGCGGTGCAGCTGCGAGCAAGAAGAGAGACGGGGCGAGGAAGAAGCTGGGGGTCGTTTTGGTCCGGGTCGACCGCATCTTATCCATTCGTCTAGACGGAACCGCACATACGTACATACACTAGCGAATACAGATGTATATCTCTCAGTATCTTGCTGTAAGTCACCGTAATGGCATTATTCTAAGTACGCCAGAATTGGAGTGGCATTTTTCGAAACCGGAAAGTTGGAGTGGCATTTCTCAAATAGCCCATATTTGCAGTGGCATGGATCAAATTAACCCTTTTTGAAAGCCATTGGAAGCCCCTGAATGCTAATTAGTTCCTTCGGCTGCAACAGACTAATTTGTTCTGTCGAGTGCTAGCTGCTGTGCAGCACATCTTGCCACTTCCCCTAAAAAAAAGCTCGTCTTTCCACTACTTTTTGACCATCTATATACCCCATATTTATTTTTGTTCGTAGTGTATTCTGGTCGACACATTTGGCTCACTGAGCCTAACAATATTCAATAAAGTCTTTTATTACATTTTTGTTTAAAAAATTAATTAGTTTTGTCACTGAATAACTGCTATTTGCTGTTGCCATCATCTTGTCAAAGCGAGTTTTGGTCTTACTTTTTCATCCATTTTTTTTGTTGGTGCATGCATTCTCGCCGTATCAATGCCTTTAAAATCAAGTGATGTACTACCTCTAATTCAAAAAAGATGTGGCAGTTTTGAACTTGTTTAGTTTGATATCCTTTTTTGGAACAGAGGGAGTATTTTATTATTAATATGTTTTGACAGTCCTGTTAATAAATGCCGTATAAGTATGCAAATATCAACAACACATTTTAATTGCCTGGAACTGAAAAAGCTGCATAACTGAGACTTGTTTAACTGAGTACTTTTTGTTGATGACAATTATAATTATATTCCCAGTTGGAGTAAGGATGAGCAGTTTTTTTTTTTTGAAAACTCTAGGGATGAATATTGATATTTCTCAACATGAGGAGGTACTGGCGGGCCTGCAGAGACATTTCTTTTTCTGTAACGGGTCCCTATACGACGAAACTAGCTCGGAGATGACAAAGTGCATTTAGTTGGGATGCTTGATAACTCCAGCCAACCAGGAACCGGGCATTAAAAACTGTACCTGTATATTCTATTAAAATGAACTGGTTGATAACTACGAGGACATAATAGTTAGTATAGATTAGAAATAGATGGGTTAATGTAATACAGGAGCATCCTAAATTAGAAAATTGGCAAGGATACATTGACCATTGGTCCTCCTGTTCAAACCTCGGCCCGGGCCGAGGCGCAAAAATTCCAGGCCCGAGCCGGCCCGGCCCGGCCCGACAGAAAAAGCGGAAATCGGGCCCGGCCCCGGCCCGATAAGGCCTCAGGCCGGGCTTTCGGGCCGGGCCTAGCGTTAAATTGCGATTTTCTGGGGCCCGGGGCCGGCCCGACAGAGCCACCGGGTCAAAATATCAGGCCCGAGCCCGGCCCGAGAGGGCATCGGGCCGGGCTGGGCTCGGGCTTTTCCGGGCCGGGCTTCCCATGGCCAGGCCTAACCATTGGTATTAAAACTCATGTTGAGTGGGAGCTAATAACATCATTGGCTGCCCATATCGATATTGCAGACAGCACACGACCTTTCCATCCTTGAAGAATCCAATTGCAATCTTCGGTGATCAAGAAATGCTTTTGGTTCCACTTCTTCACTTCATCTTTCAGCATGCGAACAATTTCAGGATCTAACGGAAGTTGCCTGAGCCCTGCTCGCTGATTACGTACCTGCCAATCCTTGTAGTGTTAAACTACGCTCCACCCTATCTACACCCTCGCAGGATATGATGTTCATGGCGGACCGTGCGAAGATGTCAGGCTCCACCACCAACCTCATGTTATTGTCCCGTGAGACAGTGGCCTCCATCAAATCAAACGCTGCCGAGAAGTTATGAACTGCCTCTCGCACTACCACAGAAATAGCTAAATAGGTACCTGCATATATGGGTGGTTGGCCTATTTGCCGCGGGCTGTGTCATAGTCGTAGCAAATAGGTACCTGCATATATGGGTGGTTGGCCTATTTGCGGCGGGCAAAATCCTAAAGCACGCCGTACATACTATATGTGGCGGGTTCTGACAAAACGCCCGCCGCAAATAGCTTTACCTATTTGGGGCGGGCTTTAACCAGCGCCCGCCGCATATAGGGGGAGGCATATTTGCGGCGGGCTTTTTACCAAAGCCCGCCGTAAATATAATTGACCATATAAGGCCAAGGCGGCCGCGGCTGGTCCATTTGCGACCACGCGTCCAAGTTGTTTTGGACCAGCTGCAGCCGCCCAGCCTTCATTGGAGGGGAACCATGCTCAAATTTTCTCTTTCTTCTTAAATTTCTTCTTCCAATGCATTGAATCACTACCCAGGCTCATTGTTTAAGGTATGTGGATGATTAATTATTGTTTTCCCCTTCCTTCCTCTTCCATATGCACTATAATTTCCCTAGGATCTTGATCTAGATCTAGATATCTTCCTTATAAATTTCTTTTTTATGGCATATTGTAGGTGTTTTGTTGCTCCCTTTTGGCTTCTAAGTACACTATCAAGACAACATCATCTCCCTCCCATTCCATTTTTGAAGGTATTTTGTTTTTTATTCCTCCAATTTTTAATTCATGTATATATATTTTCTCTATAATAAAAAGCCCATTAATTTTGGTGCATTGAACATTGTAGGACATCATTGACGATGGAAGACCGTAGTTGGATGTACGAGTCGCGTCGGACATCGAAGCAGTATTGTGAAGGCGTCATGAGTTTCATTAAAGCTGCCGAGGCTGACATGATAAAAAAGAAGGGAAAGATGATGTGCTGCCCATGCCGTGTTTGTCGTAACACACTCATGCAGGATGCAGGAATTTTACAGATTCACATAATAGAGAAGGGTTTCATGGACGGATATAGCCGATGGACATGCCATGGAGAGAAGAGAGATCTCCCTGTCGGAGGTCGCGCAGCGGCGGCCGCCCGGGCTATGCAACACCATCATGTAGCTAATAGGGAGCAGGGTACTGTAGCCGAAGAAGACGAAGGTCACCAAGAAGACGATGGTCACCAAGGAGATGATGATGGTCCTGTACATCGTGAAGAACCCACGGGTCTTGACGAAATGCTGGATGACGAACATATGAGGGAGCAGCTGGTTGAAGACCCGGATGACAGAAGAGACAATGATGCCTTCGAGAAGTTAGTGGCAGACTCGAAGACCCCGCTGTATCCCGGCTGCAAAAATGATGAGCACAATACCCTACAAGTCACGCTCGAACTGCGGAGAATCAAGGCAGCGTATAACATCCCAGATGCAGGATTTAGTGAGTTGCTGGATTACCTTGGAGAAGTTTTTCCACAGAAAAACCATTTGCCGAAGAACACCTATGACGTGAAGAAGATTATTGATCCTCTTGGACTGGTTGTCGAGAGGTACCACACTTGTCCGAACGATTGCATTGTGTACAAGGGGGAGGAGTACAAACAACTGAAGAAATGTCCGACGTGCGAAAAATCCCGATATCGGCCCAAGAAGGGCGGGCCTGAAGAGCAAGACGGAGAATCAGAGGGTGGGCGTCCGGCGAAGGTCGTATGGTACCTCCCTATACTGCCCCGTGCGAAGCGTTGGTTCGGCAACAAGAAGACCGCAAAACTTCTCGTGTGGCACGATTCTTTGCAGACGGCCAACGATCTGGTGGGGGTGTACCGGAAGAATGACGGCACATTGAGACACCCTGCCGATGCAAGTGAGTGGAGGACGACCAATGCCGAATTCAAGGAAAGGTTTGGTGGAGATCCCAGAAATCTCAGGATTGGGATGAGTACGGACGGAATCAATCCGTTTGGAAACATGAGCTGCAAGCACAGCACGTGGCCCATCGTTGTATGGATGTATAACCTTCCTTCGTGATTGTGCATGAAGAGGAAATACTTGCATCTGTGCATGCTCATTCAAGGGAAGAAGTCGCCGGGAATGGATATCAACGTCTATCTCAACCTCCTGTACGACGAGCTAGCGGAACTTTGGGAAACGGGTGCTTGTCTGGGATGCCAACAAAGAAGAGTACTTCAACCTAAAAGTTTGCCTGATATGTTGCGTGCATGATTATCCAGCATTTGGAATCTCCGCATGCCAATGTACCCATGGGTACAAAGCATGTGTCATATGCCAAGAGGGCACACACTCGCGGGTCACCGAAGATGGCTGCCTAAGGATGATCCATGGAGGAAAGACAAGAACAACTTCAACGACAAGGAGGAGCACCGTCTTAAGCCTAAAGAGAAGACCGGTGAAGCAATCTGCAAAATTGTGAATGCTTTGCCACATGTTGTGACGGGGAAGGGAAGGCCGACAGTGGAGCTACACCCCATTTGGAAGAGGAAATCCGTCTTTTGGGACCTTCCTTGCTGGGAATACCTTGATACACGTCACTGCATAGATGTCATGCACGTAGAAAAAAATGTGTGCGACAGTGTTCTAGGGTTGTTGTTGAACACAGACAAGAGCAAAGATGGATTTAAGGCACGGGTGGACTATGAGAAAATGAACATAAGGCCTGAGTTGTGGTCTACGACGACGAACACAAGGACAGAGACTGTCAAAGTTAAGACAACCCGTTGCCGGCCCGCTTGTTACACGTTGAGCAAAGCTGAAAAGCATTCCTTATGCGAGTCCCTCCGCGGTGTCAAAGTTCCAGAACTCTGGAGCAACATTGCTTTCTAAAACCGGAACCGGTGCGAGAGCCAAATGGAAGAGATACTTTGACGTCATTGAAGAGATTTGGGAACTTGACTACATGGTCGCAAAAATTCCCGTTTTCCGCATAAGGTGGACGAAAGACGTTAGACTCGAAAAGCACAACATCACTACAATGCTCATTCCTCCGAAGATCCCACGTGCATCAGTGGATGTCAGATCGATCAGACCAAGAGAAGAACCATGGGTACTCGCTGCAAACGTCCAACAATGCTTCTACATTACTGATCCACTGAATCCGCATTGGCACGCCGTGCGGAAAGGAAAACGAAGAATCTCGGATGGAGATGACTATGGGAGATATGAAGAGTTGGACAAAGAAGAAAAAATGCCTGACGAGTACCACGATCGTACGAAAAGACAGAAGGTGGCCAACCCAAGGAACTCACAGTCACGAAGAAAAAGAAAAATAAGGCAAGGACTACTAATTAGTGAATTATGGTGAATTTGTAAAAATTATGGTGAATTTGTTGAACTATGGTGAATTTGTATGAATTATGGTGAATTATGGTTGATTTGTATGAATTATGGTGGATTTGTATGGATTTTTATGAATTATGATGAATTATGGGGGATTTGTATGCATTATAGTGAATTTTAAAGAATTATTGTGAATTTGTATGAATTATGGTGGATTTTAAAGAATTATTGTGAATTTGTGTGAATTTGTATGCATTATGATGGAGTTGTATGAATTATGATGATTTTTTATGAACCATGGTGATTGTACCAATTATTACTTGAAAAATTATCAACACATAGTTAAAAAAAAGCTCAAGAAAAAATTTGGTTTTTAATCAGCGATTGGAGGATTCGAAAATCAAACCTATGGTATGCAGTGCGTGGCCTTTACCGCTGGGCTGGGTACTAAGATTTGGTCTACACTCACACAGATACTTTAAGCTGTTATATCGTCTGGCGGGGTGAGGATCTATTTGCGGCGGGTATTTACAAAACGCCCGCCGCAAATAGCTCCTTCCCTGTGCAGGGCGTGGGGTACGAACGCCCGCCGCAAATAGCCTTCCTTTATATAAGAAGGCGCACGGGACTTGGTGAAATTTCACCAAGTCTCCGCGCGTCCTCACCGACCAGCAGCAGAGACAACTCCGCCCGATACGGCGAAGCCCTGCCGCCGGTCGCCGTCGCCGCTCTCACCCGTGTCGTCGCCGCTCTCTCTCGCTCTCACCCGTGCCGTCGCCGCCGCTCCGCCGCCGTCGCCCCCGCCCCGAACCCTAGATCTAGGGTTCAGGCGTCGCCGTCCGGAGGCCGAGCCCGAGCGCCACCGCGAGCCCGAGCGTCGCCGTCCCCGAGCCCAAGCGTCGCCGTCCCGGAGGCCAAGCCCGAGCCCCGAGCGTCGCCGTCCCGAGCCCCGAGCGCCGCCATCCCCGTCAATCAAGGTACGCTCGACCTTCCCCTCCCC
>CBMN011744622.1:0-11382 GCA_000582825.1 Hordeum pubiflorum | reverse complement strand
CGCGCTGCTGTACAGATTTGGTTTAAATCTGAAAATTACATTGCTGGCGTAGCACTAACATCCAATGCCACTACTGACGTATATTACTGCTGGCGTTTGACAAGTGCCACGCCATAAACGCATAAAATAATGCTGGCGTCGAACCCAACACCGGTAGTATTCTTTAACTGTGGCGCCTTATTGATGGCGTCGGAACTCCACGCCAGCATGGCCATTTTTGTCATGCCATGGCTAGGCTTTTCTGCACTATTGCACCCGCTTCTAGTCATTTGCACGCCATGTAGGTGCCTTCAGTGGCAACAAATGGAAGTCACGCCGTATTTGACCACGAGAAAAGTTTGGGTATCACTTTCATGTATTTTTCAATTTTAGGCACCAAAGCAATCATCTCGTGCATGGTCCCACCAACAACCAACACCACAACATGCATGCTTCTCATTGGGATATCATGAAAGTGCAAATGCAAAAGGAATCATCTACAGAGAAATCTGGACGTTTACTCTTGAATTTTCAAGTTGGAACACAGTGTGCAAAAGCTAGTAACATACGTATTTTTTTAAGCCAGGCTCGGCACATTAAAAAAACAAGAAGAGAGTTTTCTTGTTAAGATACAAAAAATCGGACTAAAACTGTCAAAACAGCCCACAAAAGGCAACACTGGCCCATCTGGCGAGCCACACGAAGATAGATTTTTTTTTTTCTTCTTCTCCGTTTAGTGCTACTAGACTATGATTGACAATTTCTTCTCTTTTCCTCTAAAAGATGCACGGCTGATTTTTTTTTCTAGTCTTTTCTATGATTGACAATTTTACAAGCTATTACTTTTCCTCTCCCGTTGTGCACAGGCATATTTGCTAGTGTAAATGTAAGACCAGACCGCCATGTTTTAAATCTTTTCTGACATCACACCACTTAAGTGGAGTTGCTACGGGCTACACCTATAAATTAACTTCAACTTCAAATTCAATCTACACAAGAATTAGTAAGTTCTTTGCGGTTGAACTTGTCTACCCAAATTTGATTCCTATACTTGGCACGCGTGCTTAGATTTGTATGAATTCATTCCAGGACTATATTTGTGCTTATGTATCATTCACAAATATATAGCCAAAATTATTCTCACGAGGTAATTAGGCTATATTTATTTCTCAGTGAGCAAACTGAATTTACAGATCGAGTTCTCACATGTAAATGCATATCTTGTGCCAACTCAGCTTTTGGGTGGAAGACAAACAAAAGAAATAAAAAATCAGCTAAAAATAAAAATAAAAATGTAAATGTAAGACCAGAACAGCCATGTGTTTAAATCTTGCCTTGTCATATTGTGTTTTAAATCTTTCCTTATCATAGAAATTACTGTATGCATGTATATGCGAGCGTCTACATTCATACTTTACTTTTCTACTAAATTCTCATTTAACACGAAGAAACAATATCGCTCACAAATATAGCCAAAATTACTCTCCCGAGATAATTAGGTTATATTTGTTTCTCGATGCGCAAACTGATTTTACAGATCAAGTTTTTACATGCAGACTGGTATATCTTGTGCCAAGTCACTCGTCTTTTGGGTGGAAGACGAACAAAACAAATCAAAAATCAACTTACAAAATGGAACATGTGCAAATGCCAAAGAACATACAAAAAGAAGAATGCACCAGCCGGGAATCGAACCCGGGTCTGTACCGTGGCAGGGTACTATTCTACCACTAGACCACTGGTGCTTATTGGTTAGCTTGGCTAAAAACAGTTTACACATATGCCTATTACCTATGTAAGCAGGGTGGTGCATTAGAATTTAGCTGAGGGCTATGGCAATACCGAACAACTATCGGGAAGACCAAACGCATGGTTTTTACCCAAAGAGTCCAAAAAAAATCTGATAAGTTTTCAAAATGTAACTTTGATCACCGCTTTTCATGTAAGATCATCAGCTTTTTTGGCTAGCGAAATACTACTCCGTCCCGTAATATAAGACGTTTTCTGACACTAGACTAGTGTCAAAAAAGTCTTATATTACGGGATGGAGGGAGTACAGCATTATAAACTAAAAAAATGAAATTATTTATCTTGTTAAATACCACACAAATACAGAGAAAGACCTTTCTAGACACATGACAGTAGTAGAGAAGACTAAGGCCCTGTTTGTTTGGGCTTTAGCTTCGGCTTTTACAGCTTTTCCACTTTGCCCAAAATGCCACAAAAGCTCCTAAATAGGTGCTTTTGGAGCTTTTATGGCTTTTGATGGCCAAAATAACACAAAAGCTCCTAAATAGGTGCTGAGCTTTGCCAAAAGCTCCTAAATAGGTGCCAAAAGCACCTATTTAGGAGCTTTTGTGGTTTTTTGACCAAAGTGAAAAAGCTGCAAAAGCCGAAGCTAAAGCTCAAACAAACAGGGCCTAAAGCTCTGTTGAGAGACCGTCAGACTTGTATTACTCACATAAAGCGTGATCAAAACTATGTTAGTCATTTTTTTAGCTACTAGTTATGCTAGGCGTAGCAATGGTACTCATGTTTGGCTATGCTCTAGTCCTGACTTGTGTCTCGCTGATTGTAATCCTAGTGATTGAGTAATACAGGTTCTATTCACACACAAAAAAAAGGATCAATCATATTTTGAAATGAGATCATATTCAACACCGTCGTTGTTTCCAAAAGTTAAATCAACAATGGTCAAAACTCGCAACGACAATCCCACAGTTGACGGTTCCATCTCTAGATTAGTTGAAGACATTATATTCCTGAGGTATCAACACGTGTACATCAACTTTCTTCCTATGTCGATGAGAAGATCCATATTTCAACCCAGAAACTACAACTTTTCACTTAAATAACTCAGGCTTTCAACCTCAACACTACAAACTTCCAACCCAAATCAGCCTAAAAAACCGACACATACAAAGCTTTCAGCTAGTTTTTTTATCCACTAGCTTGACGGAGGCTTCAACAAACAAACATACAAAAACGTTGCTGCTCTTCTGGGCAAAGTTGATGCAGAAGTCACTGGGAAATATTAGTATCATGCAACTCTGCATCCAATCAAAGAGCGAAAGTGATAATATTAACTTTGAAGGAGATAGGCAATGTGTTCTCGTTTTTTGTTTTGTTTTCTAACTTCAATGCGTTATCGTTAATCTCGCAATGGTATCACGACGTCATATCTTGCAAGCTTCTCATGCACTGAGAAGTACATGCCAGATTGTCAGTTGTTGAATACTATCAAGTAACATGGATACACAATGGTGAACATGGAAAATATTGATTATTTTAGGTATGATCCATCGGAACAAAATGCACCGCGGGGCATTGGCAGAACACCCGAGGGCAACCCTCCGATACGATATGTACCACTACCAAGTACCAACAGAAAAATGCATCCAAAGATGCAGCTGATTAAGTTGTGCTAAAAGGAAAAAGCACGAAAACTAAAACTACATTGGCTAACTACTTGTAATCCCACACTTGCAAACAGGGCACAGTTTCTTTCTTCTCAGCCATTCGTCGATGCACTGCAAGGTGGAAGCAGTTTCATGTCAGAAATGCAAACACATTACATAACAAGGGACAAGGGTTATGGCGCCTGACAGCAAGACTGCATACCTCTTTGTGGAACTTGTGAAAGCATGGCAAAGTGCGGATGGTATCTCCGAAAGATGGATTTTCAAGGCAGACCGCGCAAGGCTCTTCGGTGCTAGTTGACTGTAAAAAAGGACTAGTCAGGATTTCTTACAGAGAAGCCATAAAAAACAGATACCCCTTTGTAAGTACTGATCGAATAATTTACCTGAAATACTGACTGAGGCAAGTTATTGATCTGACTTTCCGAAGCACCAGTGTGCTGGTGGTTGTTTTCATCTAACGCAAGTAGCGCATCATAATCATTTCTGCAACAGAAGCTCCTTTAGTAAGTGTTCAACATTTGTACAACTTATTTATTTACCATCACAAAATTGTATCAACTTGTATGTTACCCTATCCACTACGTAGATAACCCAGAAGAGTAAATCAAAGATACATTCAAAACGGAAAACAGTTTATCTTTTAGAAGACTGTAATCACATAAATATGACCCAGCTACACAATAGAGTGAAGCTGCTAAACCATGATGCAACGCTACATGTAAAACAATCAGCAGATAGCTAACTGAATTAAAATATGTAAGCTGTTTCGAGCTCTCAAAATATTCAGCCAACTTCACTCAAGCAGTGGAAGTAGAACAGGAGGGCGCCACTTACAAATCGATATTGGGTTGAATATGCGCAGCACGATATCCGGCACGAAAAGCCCTCTGAAAATTTGACACTAGAAGCTGTTAATGATCTTCGAGAATCGATTCAGGCAATCACAAACTGTAAACTCAAGGAAGGTTTTACGTGATGCGAGAGTATTCTACTACACATTTTAATTTACTTTAAACAGCTGCTCGACATATATACAACCCATTGCTTACAAAAACAAATTTGTAACACAAAAAGACACCTTCTCTGATAAGGAGAAGTAAGGAAATTCATGTTATGAGGTGGTTCAGTACTCCAAGGAGATGAAATGCAACCAATTTGGTAAATCATATAAATTCAAAGCATACAGATATCAGAAAGTTCACATGGAAGTCACGTACAGCTCATCACATGAAATCAGTGTCAAAAAGTTTTTTGCTGTGATGGGAATCTTCTGTTCGTAGTAGGAGGGCATATAATTTTGATATATAGCTAATACAAACTAAAAGTAGAAACAAACTATCTTGACTTAATTACATGCCATTCGGTATATACTACAACAACTTAGGCAGTAAGATTGACTTAAATGTGATTTACATCGAAGCAGAAAGATATGGCAGTCTTATCTTTTAAACCTAAAGATCTTCCTTTAAAGAAGTTATAGGATTTAAAGGTAGAGGAACTACAAGGGCAGGAGAGAAGCAATACCAAACCCAAAGTAACTGGAGCTGCATTCTGCATATGGGAAATTGCTGTCTCATATCTGGCCCTAATACCACGCTGAGAAGCACTTAAACGCGATGCCCGTGCAGCTCTCTAGCCAAAAAAGGATAAGAAGATAAAATATGTCAATCTCCACACATGCAAGGTATTTAGTCATAACGAATATTCGAATTAAACAAGGTTGTTTGACCTGTTATGACTAGCATGAATAGTCACTTAAGCATAGTCAACCTAACAAATGCTTATCAGTATCGTTCTGATTTTTAGCATGAATGGTCACTTAAGCATAGTCAAAGTAACAAATGTTAGTCAAACTAACAAATGCTTACTAGCATAGTTCTGATTTTTATGGGCACTACGCCACTACCCCTATAACTTCAGTTTCGGCAATTGAGAAGCCATGTAATTGCTGCTAGCAAAGCTAACGAAGGAACTGCTAATGTGCAAGCTAGGTTTGGAGCAACATACAGGGAATACATCAAAAAGAGGCATAGTGATTTTAGTTTAAATAAAAATATCAAAGATATCAACTAACTTCCAAAAAACCAACTACGAGACAAGTGTTCTTACGGTATCGTTTGGAAGCCGCCTTGCAGGTGCTCTTACAGTTCGAGATGTCCGTTCTGCATCTTCTTCGTGTTGAAGTGACATTGCTACGATCGCATCAATCTGCTTTATGAAAAACAATTATCTCACTGAAGAACTAGTAGAACCTCCAAGAAGTTGAGAGAAATACACACGCACAACACAAATACAAGGTGCGGAAAGAGACGATCAAGAATTACCTCTTCTCTAGGAGCAACACGGGGTGTTTCATTGTAAAGCTGCTCCTGAAGTTGCCGAGCCAACAATTCATCAGCCTCCAACTGTGCACTTACGTTAGGATCAATCGAGGTTCCATTACTGCGGCCTCTCAAACTAGATCTAACTTCAGGGGAAGGTATGTCATCAATATCTATTACAGAAATATTATGACGACGAGTGGTATGATTTCTGCCAGCTGTTGTGTCTGAAGATGCAAGACATGAACTGCCAAGTTCATTAACAGAACTAGAGCTTTCACCAGGATGACAAGAACTTGAGGTGTGTTTCCTCTTTCCTTTACTGATCCTTGTTGTCCTATTCCTCAAACTTGCAGACCGCATAGCGGTTGCTGCACTAAGTGAGTTACTGTTGTCTCCTGCTGCGGTTTCATGACCCTGATTAGATGGTCCAGAAGATCCAGATTCCATTCCAGAAGTACTGGTCGTCTTACACAACAATGACATGGGTAACTTAAAAGTATGATTGTGTGTTGTTCTCCAACCTTGCTGAGAAGTGCCAGTACTGTCGTCATTTACAACAGAAGAAGAACCTACTGGAGCCCTTGGACAAACCCTACAACAGAGGATGTTTAATAAGATTCTAGATATGTGGCAGATGTCTAAATAGTATAAAAAATGAATTACTCATGCTTCCATTTACTGAACAAAGTAGATTCACTTTTTTGGCTTCTACAAATTTCAATTGTGGTTTAAACACTACATTGATGTGCATGCACTAAAAACTTTATAAACTCCGATTCAGTTTCAACCAATGCACATTAAAATCCGGGATTGACCTATTGCAATGTTCGGAGAAAAAAAAATCTTCAATACTTGTACTCTTATAGTAAACAAAGAGATAGGGCATACCTCATCGTATCAGCCTCTCCAGCACGCTCAGTTCCCATAACATGATGGATGATTTCTTTGCCCTTGTTGTTTAAACCTTCAGAACAGTTACTGCTGCTTGCTTGATTTGCACCCTGTGGAATTAGAGTCCCCCCAGCTCTGGCTGTTCTGAACCTCTCGGATGCAGTTGTTTCCATATAGTTTACGGAGGCTCCATTCTTTGTTATTGTTGGTGACTTATCAGTAAGATCAATTATACTTTCTGTATGAAAAACATCATCCTGAGGGTTTCGATAATGGACTCCACTTGTAGAGCACATTTCCCGCTTTTCATCAGCAATTACTCTTCTTTTGACTATGCTAGAGGGAGAAATACAACCATTTCGCACCAACTTTCTCCGAACCACTTGTCTTTGAGGAACATCGCATGGTGTACTTGAGAGTCCTGCTGTACCCTGGATATTGATCGCTTCCCTTCTTTCCTCCCTGAGACCCGATGCTGAAAAAACATCAGAACTAACTACTTCCTTCAGCCCATTAGAGGTACTAATTTTTGCTCTGTTTCGCAGGTTTTCCACCATGGTAGTAGGAAGATCTGACCCCACACTAATAAAGTCCACATGCCGACGGCTTGCGTCTCGATGACCAACCTGCCCTTCTCTGATTTGGCAGCTACTGCCCCTTACTCCATCACCCCTACAAATCATGTGATTTGAAATACTGCTGCTCTGATCCAAATCATGACTGTGAGCCCCATTCCCGTTCACAACAGATTTCCCAGTAGTCCTATCTAACTTTGGTGGGGACAATTTCCGAGCCAATTCAGCTTGTTTAAAAATATTGTCAGTGTCTAATGGTGTAGGCAGTTCATTAACTGCATCACTTCTACTTGATTGACCTTGGGTTGAAATATTCTTGATCTTAAATTTGAGTCTCCGGGCGGGTGAAGGATTTCCAGCCATCCTTGTTACGCCTCTCGTAGCAGCTGAGCTTGATACAGGGCACACTGACTGCTGTATTCGGTCAGGAGTGTCAGGAACCTCAAAAATGTGATCAGTGTTCATGTCAACCATATTATCCCACCACTTATTTCAGTTGCAGGTAAGTTTTCCCTCCTTGACCTTTACATGTAAACACGATCAGAAGTTTCTCCAATGCTATCTGCAACATACAGAGAAATATTACAAAAAGAGCATAACTACCGTGTGTCCTCATTACAAGATGATCTTCAGGAAAAACAATAATTAGAAGTAACAATCGAAGGTGAGAAAGCTAGCTAAATTTTTATCTAGGAAGAACAGCTGTTGTGACAGAAAAATATTAGAAAAGGTAAACTAATTCTATGGTGATGGCAGATTTTGGGGAGGGGGGGGGGAGAAAAGGGCCGCTGGTATGGGATGGAGGAGAGCAAACCGTGAAGATATATAATTTGAATCCGGACCGTGGCCGCACTTTTGACTAATAAAATCAACCTAATAGTATTAGAGTTTTAAATGCAAGGTTAATTAGTTTTTTCCATCCGAATGTGGTTTCAACTTCGGCCCCGTGCTAGGCGTCAGCCAGAGGAAGCCAGCCAATCTCATTTAGATGCCACTGGCCACCATGGTTAGTGTCTAGGGGGTGGGGGGCAGGATCTAGTTGAAGGGGATAAGGAAGGAATTAACTGATAGCATAGGTAGAGTTGGGGGTCAACAATGGTTGGATTGGATTCAACAGTTCCAACGTATTACTGTGGATTTACTGGAAACAGACACACTGAGCTACAAAATATATGTGCCACTGAAAGAACACATAATAGAAGTAAGCAACAGATGGATACTCTATGCCAGCCATCACATAACAATATATAAGACCATCAGGTTAAATGAATTTAACAGCAATTTGCATTGACCACTTAGCATATCAACCACATGCCGTCCTCCCCCAAATCGAAGTGTAAATACTTTCTACCTGCTATCAAGGTTGCGGCTTAACTGATACAATTCAAAACGGCAATAACATGGTCTCTCGCAGTGAATGAAAATCTAATGATTAGATGGTATGTACTACTCGTAAGGAAATTGGCCCCGCCCCGCGTGATCTGCCAGTTCCAGGGGCGGATCTAGATGGTGTGCACCGGCAGACCCAAAATTTCTCGACGCGTCAGTGGGGATTTTAATAATAATAATAATAATAATGACTATAATCAAGGATGAAAGGGGGCTCGTACCTCAGCAACCGAACGGCAAAATTTGCGGGCGGGGTTGAGACAGCGGGAACGGCGACGGCGGCGATGCGCGAGAACGGCGGAGGGGTTTGCGAGGGGCGGGGCGGCGCCGGCGTGAGGGATTGGTGGCCGCGGACGCGGAGCAACTCTATGGAGTCTACAGCCGCCTCGGGTCGGATTAGGGGGGCAACGCGTGGGGACTCCGGAGGGGCGAGGAAAAGGACACCGGTATTGCTATGGGATGGGACGGCGGAGAGCAAACCGTGGAGATGTGGATTTTGAATCCGGATCGTGGGCGCACTTTTGATTATTAATAATAATAGTAATTGATAAAATCAAACTAGAGGCGTGTTTCTTTCTTTTTTTGGGCAAGGCTAATTAGATTATTTTTTCTGACTACGTCCGGTTTTAACTTGGACCCACGCTTAGCCGTCCAACCTCGTTTAAATGTTAGATCTAGACCGTCCGTTCGATCAAACCTCATTTCAATATCAGATCTAGACCGTCCGTTCGATGGATGCTAGTTCGGCTCTCTACGCAACAATTTTGAAAAATTGAAGCCAAGAGAATTGCCTCACTTCATTAGTTAATAGTAAGAGAGTTGTCCAATAACTCAGCATGAGCGGTTAGCTATCAAAAAACAATCGAGAACAAAAAGAAGAGAGTCGTCCGTAATTAACGAAAAAAGCAGGCAGAACAATTGCAACCCACTCAGCGACAAGATACCCACACACACTATAAGGAAGAAAGCTTTGTCGAGGTAGCATATAGGCATCATAGTCCTCGGTTCTCCCATGAGCACACGTCATTGTCATCTGTTCTCTCCAAGCAAACGACTCTGACTTCACCGCAGACGACCACCGCCCTAGCTGACACCATAGGGGATGTGCAAAACCACATGAAGTTATATGCCAATCACTCAGTCACTCGTGATGGGACAACGCAGCTTTGAAACTGATGGAGAGCTAAAAAGGAGAACTATGCAAGGCTAGCGCCACGGAAGATTGCCGAACATGCCACCTCCCACCTAGACCCCGTCGCTGCAACTACGACTTCACAACGATGAATGACCAAGGCAAACCCACAAACACACCGGAAGAACCGAGTACCGCAACCATTGTCGCTACCCCGACATCTCTCGCCCCTGTCGCGGGTGGCACAAATGCCCCAACACCATCATCGTTGTCGTGGTATTTCGCGAAAATACCCATATGAGGATAGCTTACGCGTAAGATATCCAGATGGTGCACACGAGAACGGTTTACCTAGGTTTAAACCCTCGGATGGAGGTAATACCCCGCTTCCTGCTTATCGTACTCATGATCTAGTCTCATATGAGAACTAGGGTTCGTGTCTACAAGGGGTTGATCGTGGGATCGTATAGGGGCTAAAGCCTCATATGTGTGCTAGAATATGGTGTATAGATATAAGATCTCGACATGTAGGCCCCTACACCATGTTGGAACACGCGGTACACTACGCTAGCGCCAAATATAAAAATTCTACCATGCACCCAAGATCATGCTGTTGAAAATAGATCACGGGATCGGGTTTACCACTAGACGCATAGTCACCACAATGGAAGTAGAGTTGGTGATGTGTTTAGTCGTTCAGCCGATCTCCCATGAACAACAATGTCCCGCGAACGGCGATCTCCCGCGAACAACTCCTCGCAGATCCCTCGAACGACGATCTCCCGCGAACAGCTCCTCGCGGATCCCATGAACGGCTCCTTGTCGATTCCCTCGAACGGTTCGTCCAAGCACCACGGATTCGATGCCTCCAGGGTATCCACACGTACGGGGAGCAGCGTCGGGTGACGGACTGCTAAGTCCGGTCGCGCAACATGGGGTGTGAGTAGTGGTGGCGGCGGTTGTAGAGGAAGGAAAAGATCAACCCTAGGTTGTGCGCCCACTCCCCTTCATATAGACCTTTGAGGTGGGCTCAACATTTGAGGCCCACTATGGAGTCTACACCCATTTTCCATTCGGATTTAATCCGAATGGGTTGCAGCCCCTTAAGTGTGTGACCCTATAGGTTTATCATGCCATTACCTTCTTTTGATCTCTCAGGTCCATTCTCTATCAATACTTAAGTTCCTCAATTGCTATTTTATTTACTCTTACTAGTTTGCCGCTTTGTCATATGACTATGTACCACTATTTGGGTTTAACCTTGCAACTAGCAAGACGAGGGGATTGACAACCCGTTTGCCAAGTTGGGTGCAAGCATTTATATTGTTTGTGTGTAGGTACTGCTTATATTGTTAGCTTGGAGACTCCTACTGGTTCGATTAAACCTTTGTCTTTAACTGACGAGAATACTTTCTGCTATTGTACTACATCACCCTTCCTCTTCGAGGAAATCCAACAATTCTTACGGGAGTAGCAGGGTATAGAGTTACTAGAGTCCTGCTGAGTTAAGGTAGACTCCTAATCAGGTGCACCTATTCTTCTGCAAAGTCCTTGTCTTGCTACCCACAATGGCAATGCGCCTTGTATTGCCGGAGCCTGAGGAGTGGGTGATGTCCTGCAAGTGCACGACGCGATGTAGCAAGTTCAAAGTGTAGGGTAACGCAGTAGAA
>CBMN011744619.1:0-20410 GCA_000582825.1 Hordeum pubiflorum | reverse complement strand
AAAACTTCCAATCTATTCATCAACTGTCAAGATAGTACAAAGAACACTAGAAGTAAAAGAATACATTCAGGTCCATAGACCACCTAGCGACGACTACAAGAGGCGTTTTGTATACTCGTGTGAGTATGTACTACCACCATGAGCGCCGACATTTGGAGTTCGTGCTCCAGTGAGCTTGGATTTAATTTTGGAAGTTATATTTAAAAAGTCTAAAAAATCTGAAAATAATTGCACATATACATATTGACGTAGTTTACATTTTGTAATGTTCCATTAATAAAAACTTTAGGATGTGAACTACACTAAAACAATATTTTTTATGGGTTTTTTTAGATAGTATGCCCCATATACTATGTAGTAAAAAATTGCTGAATTTGTAATAGCACATGGTGCATCTAATATTTGCTATTTCAGATCCATATATTATCTTTTCTATGTACCCATGTATAAATATGTATTACATGAAAAATTATAGGTATATAGATCACACCCATGTGCACATGTCAATTTTTAAGAACTTACTGATATTTTAAATATTATATTTGCTTTATTTGAAATTTCGTGCTCACCAGATCACTGAGGCCGTTGAAAACTAGGGCATATTGCAGTGAATATTTTCACAAAAACTTGTTTCAGAGTATCTTGTAATTAGGAATAGAGTATATTTCAAATGATAAAAAGTATAATGCATACATACATGAGAGCGTTGGGGTGCATACTTATGAATATTACCTGATGTTATACATTGATTAACATAAGCTACATACAAAATACATTCTCGCTTCCTTATGGCGAGAAAGTAATGTTAGGAAGACTGACACTCACCATATGAGTGTTCATATTTTGAGATGCATCCGATCCTCCCCATGGACCAGCGGTGTGCTGATGTCCATAGCAGTCGTTGTAGGTAAACTTGAGTGAATCAATTACCTTGCCACTACCAACTACCACGCTTATCAAACTTCGTGGTACCACGTCCAGGTCATGTGCCCTCCCTGAATTACCTCCCCATAGACCAACCTTGGTAATCGAATCCTGATTGCAAACCAATGGATTAGAAACCGAGGAAGTCTTTCTTTTAAATAAGGGTATACACCCGGCCTCTCTGTATTGGCCGACTAGGGAAAGATATATATATAGACACACACACATATTTTAAAAAGTGGTTGAATCAAATAGGACTGTTGCAAGTAAATTAGTACCCGTTTCTCCGTTGGTCCACTTGCAAGGTTCACATAGAGGCCGATTGCATCAACTACTTCGCCAAAATGGCCAAAGAAGCCAACAATACTAGAGTTGCCCATGAGCGGACTACAGAAAGGAGTTCCTCCTACTCCTCCAATAGGTCCATAACTACGGACATTGGTGGTAAACGTAAGTGAATTTATAATTTTGCTTTCATATTGGTTAGAGGAATTGATTGTTCCAGAAACTCCCGTCAGAAACTCTTCTTCTCCAAGCTCAATCTACAAGAAAAAATATGCTATTAATTTTGTATTGAAAACATATATAACTTGAAATTTGGTGTTGTATCCTCTTCTATCTTATGAATTAACATGCACCTCGCTTGCATGATTCAGAAAATATATAGCTAGAAAGAGATATCAATACTTACCGTACTAAGGATGCCATCAGTAAAGTAATCGCAAACTCCCCATGGGCCTACATGGTGTTCCACTCCGTGTTCGTCATTGTACGAAAACGCAAGTGAATATACATACCGTCCACTGCGAATTGTTATGTTGTTAAGACATATGGGTGCCACCTCGATATCCCTCTTAGCGCCACCATGTCCACCCCATGGCCCAACCTTCCTAACATATGCCTAAAACAAGGACAAAGGTAAATAACTGAATTAATGCTTGACTTTGTTTGAACTTACTAATGCTTGACTTGAACTAAGCATATTCCTAACTTTGAGGCTAAATTTAAGGTTGTGTGCATCAATCGATGTAGAGACGAGGTCTTTTACCCTCATTTTGAAAGAAAAAAATTAAGCTTATTTGTTTTTTGTTGATTGAAACATTCATGATAGACAAATATCGCCAACATTCGTTAAATATCAAATCTTGGTATGAACAAATATAAATACTTCGCAAGCATAGAAGTCTGGACGAGATATTAATGGTGAATGGTGAAATTTCTGTTGCACCACACCCACCTTTAGGTTGGCCGATGACATCATATCATCGTTCTGCAAAGTTCAACCATCGGTATCATAATTAATTGGTGCAAAAATACAGATCATAAGTTATGAATACATACTTTCAATCTATGATTAATCAAAAAATTCAATGTCTTGAAAAAGGTATGATTGTCAAGTTTTGCATGACACAATGCACATAATGAACAACAATGACTATGACATCAAGGATGAACGCAAAGACAAAAACAAAACAGAAAACAAGAGCGTCGTGCATGGTATGGTCCACTTTGGAAGAACAAGTTGTCATGGATCTCCTGACACACCTCCTACATGATTCAATGGGAGCTTACACATAAGTGTAGATGATTTGCAACATAAGTCATGCTCCACCCATACTATCGGCCCGTATACTACATATTCAGTGACAACGTCTATTAGGAGACATGGTGATATCAATGTTGATATAGTGCTCTAAATACATTTGAAAAGTTCCAAAAATTCAAACGAACCAAGATGTATATCAAGAGGGACACAAATGAAAATTTTCAATTAATATTGCATTCTCTTGTTACTTTTATTTAGATTTCCATTTTAGTATCTAAATGGGTGGCCCTCATAAATGTGAGGGTGTCATCTTGCTTGTCATTAAACATAAATAATTCCTTCATAGATATTCATATCATTCGGCTAAAAATAATAAGATTATATAGCTACCACACATGTTATACTAACTAGAATATCACTTGGATGAAAGACATATTTAGTCATCTTAATTCGTATGCTAATGCTTTATAGTGTACCATTAACTGAGAATCCTATTGGTTCAGAAGAAGCATCCTAGTAGTGTAAACTGAGCTATCTTGCATAGTGTGTATTCCCTATATAATATATTGGGAAGATTGGTATGATATGATTTGGCTAAACAATTTTTTAACAAAATCTCAGAAGGAACATATTGAGGACATATGAGCTATGCTCCGTAAACAAGTTAAATTAAAAGGGAGACAAAAATGAATAGAAGGACACTAAAGACAAAAGTATATCGGCTGTGATCTTTTGGTATAATGATTCAGATTTAAAAGGTTAATTTGGTGGATACATATGTTCACCAAAGTTTAGTAAATCCAAAGCATCGACGCATATGAGTTCAAACAAGGTAGATTATATGTTTAGTAAGTTATTTGGTATAATGATTAGATTTAAAAGGTTAATTTGGTGGATACATATGTTCATATTGACGAAAATTTAGTAAATTCAAAGCATCTAGTCACGTGAGTTCAAACAGGGTAGATTATATGTTATTAAGTTATTTGGTATAATGATTAAAGATTTAAAAGGTTAATTTGGTGGATACATATGTTCATATTAACCAAATTTTAGTAAATTCAAAGCATCTACACACGTGAGTTCAAAGAAGGTAGATTATATTTTTAGTAAGTTATTGGTATAATGATTCGGATTTAAAAGGTTAATTTGGTGGATACATATGGTCATATTAACCAAAATTTAGCAAAATCAAAGCAACTACGGATGTGACTTCAAACGGGGTAGATTATATTTTTAGTAAGTTACCAGGACAATGTCCGTGTGCTGAAACGAGATATAAATATTCTAGTACATTAGCTTGTGATTTACCAGCCCATATAATGTGATTGTGTAAATAAATGTTTATCAAATCCTGCCCTTGATTTACCTAATATTTTGATAAGAAGTTTGGTAAGTAAATTAAAGTGGAATTTGTGTAGAAGATAAGTAAATTAAGGTGATTGATTATCGTACGGGAAAGGTTGGATGAAGGGGTGGTGGGAACAAAAGTGAAACATGGAACCTTGCATTCTTTTTTAAGTGGTATAGATAGAGAGTAGAGACTATAGGTATGTGTCTGTGTGTTGCCATGGGGGGAATATTTATTAACATAATAAGATGATCATACTGGACAAATAGGGACCGATTGATATTATTTCTCTATGAACAGGAAATTTTTCTTATTTATGTAATTACCAAAAAATCGATGGAGGGTGGGAGGTTAGACGAAGGGGTGGTGGATAAAGTGAAAGATGGAACCTTACATTTGTTTTAAGTAGTAGAGATGATGATCTATCAAAGACAATCTATTTAGATATACAATTATGAAGATACGTCGGTGGTGATTTAATTGAGTAGAGTTATAATGAGTTAACATATATCTAGATATACTTATGAAGATATAGTAGATATGATTTATTCAGGAATATCTATGAAGGTCTATCCATTGTGATATTTTCAATAGTGCTATCATGATCATTCACCTATGATTTGTCTAGGTATAGTTGTGAGGATCTATTCAGCGCATTGACTAACAAACACGTTCTATAAATTAATTCTTGTATGTTTTATTTGTCTTCATGTCTTTATTCTTTTAAAAAAATATCATAAGTGAAATGATTGTGTGTGGAACATATATTCTCGCCTTTGCCCACTTGAAATATTTGTATTTAAGAAACATTTGATGGTCGTCAATCACGGTATATTATGTACATTTATAAAAAATGCAACATATAGCCTTACAGACTTTGTACAGAAATATATGGTCATATTTTATACCAAAGTTACATTTTAATGGTATAATATACCGGACTAGGGTTGTACAAATTTGTTTTTTTGTCGAAAAGCATAGATTCATAGTTTGGACCAAAATTGACACGCTGATATTTAGAGTAAGCTTGGTTGGAAGCCGAATATTGGCTTCTCAACGTTTTGGCATAGCAACGTTTGGAACTCATTGTGGAAATTTTGAGAGGTTGGAAAGATAAGTTGGTTGTTGATCAATTGGTACCCAATTTATTTTTGGCTTGCCAGCATATTGGCAACCCAATTTCTAGGCACCAAGCTAAGCAGCCTCTTAATATAAATGAGATCCCATTTTTTGTCCTAAATATGTTCGGAAGTTTCTAAATAAATGTTCTCCCGGCCATGCATCTTACCATAATAAAAAAAGTGACATCACCTTCTCTTCAAGAAATAAATCATGAATGGTCTCCTCTATCTCTTCTTCCTTCTTTTTCTAATCCGACACCCCTATCAAATTTCTAAGCATGCATGTCACTTTCATGATTACTCCTCGATGTGCCTCGCATACTCACAGCTCGTTCCTCGTGTCCTGGGCTCATGGATAAGAAAACAACCCAAGACTGGTCCACGAAGTTCAAACTACTTACATGTTTTGCTTTTGTGAGAGTTTCTAGCGTCATCTCAATGTTTCTTATCCATTATGTTGTTAGTACATACAAAGTTCTTTTGTATTCTGTGCAACTAATAATTAACCAAGATGGGTGTGCTAATAAAACAAAAGTCACATTTCCTAGTGGTGGTGGCAACAAAGAAAAAGCAAGGAAGATTAAGGTTTGGGTTACGGTTTTCGTGCCCCTAGCAGTGTATGGGAGAGTTGGGAGGCTTCTGACGATCAAGTATTCTCCTTGATGGTCAAAACATGTAACTAGTATGCATACATGTTTTATTGATAATCCAATTTTATAACAAAAAATACATCATACTAATCCACTAATAATTATAATAGTAGAGGACGTTTGTCTATGATATTGCTAATGACTTTAATTAATTCTTACCAAGTCTGTGTCCCTGGTACCACCTTTGATCTTTTGGTCAATAAGTGTCGTCCCAACCATCGCTCTGCAAAAGCTAACCATGAACATCGATATCCTAATCAAATTTATGCAAGAAAAAGTGAATGTAGTCGGACTTTTGTTGGGTGTAAGGTAAAGTTTGGCTAAGAATACATGACCCTTATGCAAAAGGAGGAAACAAGAACATAGCCTCATGTGTTGCCAATTTTTGGCATGAAGTAAGACTGATGATCAGTTTACCCATTATATAAACTAGGGTGTCACCCACAGTATTGTCATAAAGATATTGTGAAGTGGTAAAGAACCTGCAACGCTAAACTTGAGTGCATGCAGAGTTATTTGGATCATCCGTCCATGTGTGATCTGCATTCATTCGAGTAGCGCACAAGTGGAAACTAAGTGAATGGACACTCACTGTGGTTGAACTGGATCTGGTATGTGCAAGTAGTAGTTTGTCCCTCTTTATAGTCCGTGAGTTTAATCTCATTAGAGTTATTTCTGACAAAAACAATGATGATAACAACCAGATAAGTAAACATGGGCTGATGAAAATCAACATGTCTAATAAAATGTACACCTAGGCCAACAACCGGGGTTCGCTATCACAGCTGCATCCATAAGATATTTGTTTTGTATGGGTTGTAGTGCTCACTTACCTACTACTTCCACTCAAACCTTAGCTAGAGTGAGTAGTGATCATACACGGCTACTCTTGGAGTTTGGAACAACTCATATCCCACCATAAAAAGAAATTCTTTGAAACGTGGTGGCTTGAATATGGAGGATGTGCCCGAGTGGTTCGGGAATCTTGGATTGCGGTGTGTATTGCAAGAGATTACACTAGTATCTGGTTGGAGAAGGTCCAATGGCTTAGGAAAAGATTGAGAAGCTTCTCGGATAAACATAAAAACCGCTTGTGGCAGAGCATGATTGCCTTGATATTATGTCTGAAACCCAACCACTTTTTTTAGGGGGGAGAGAGAATGATACAATATCTAGATAATTGATACGTCTCCAATGTATCTATAAATTTATATTATCCATTTCATATTTCTCATCATTTATACAAAGTTTTTATGTTTATTTAGAACTAACCTATTATTCATTGCCCAATGCTGATTTATGTTTTTCAGTGTATATTTCCTCATGGCAAACAGGTATTTTGGGTTTTTAGAAGAAAAAAATAGAAAAATATGAGGATGAGATATGCATCAAGGAGACGACAGGGGACCAGGACTTGGGCCAACAGGGGACCTAGACGCCCAGTATAGGTGGCCAAAGTCTCTGGGCGCCTTATTAGGGCGTATATACATTACAAGAGGCATATGGACCTCTTACTTTGTCAAAAGCTTGTCCCGTGGAGTCTCTGAACTACGGTGAAATTTTCACATTTTTAAGAGATATGGATCTTGGGAATTAATAAAACCGTGATGGGCTCGGATTAAAGTGTCCAAAAATAGCTCCCTCGAATATCTAATCCAATCTCGAGGGATGATCCCATCCTTCACAACCATTTCCACCAAAAATAAGAAGGTAAATTCTTCTGGCACCTAGGGGGAGACCAAGTAATAGGGAGAAGGGGGGTCTCTTGCCCCTCCCTTCTAGCGGTGCTCGAACTTCGTTGGAAGAGCTAGCATCACCCCCATCTCCTCCAACAACCTCACTATCATCACGACCACCCTCTTATTCATTTGTTTTGAGGCTTATCCATCCATAACCCTAAGTAATACATTGGAAAATATTGATGTCTTGTGCTATGAATTATTTCCCCATGATTTATTGCATTTTTGTCAATGTTTGAGTAGTAACTTGTTCTGTGTCACTTGTGAAATATCATAAAGAATAGTTCAAGTTTTATATGTTGGTTTCTATGCAATATTTTGTGTCTCGTGTATGAGTGCACATGTATGTAGGTGAACACTTAAGGTGCAACAATGTGTTATGAAAAATATATGAAAGGTATTGGGGTGACAGAATACCATTCTGGAAGTATATGAATTATAACATATGGGAGTTAGGGGACCTTAATGCTATAGTTGGGTTATACCTTAATTATTCTTAGTAGTTGTTTATGCTTTCCAAGGATTAAATTATAAGTGCATATGAGTCAATGGTTGTGCAACATGTCTCCTACATAGAAATGGACACAACTCCACTTATTGAAGGAAGCACAAAGTCCATCTTACATTGCCTTGTATGCCCGTGATATACCCTTCAAATGACAATAGAGTGAATCACCTAGGTATATAACTAGACTTGTTCCCAAAATAGAAAAACCACCACTTGTTACAAAATATCCAATTTCTTGGAACTCTTGCTCCCATTGGATACCACTACATCCATCACGATGACCACACACTCATGCTCTCTTTTATTTATTACAATATTGTAATACCAGCACCTAACTTTTATTTTTATCTTTACAAGTACTTTAGTTACCTCCTTGAAACTTATACTGCTAGGTACCTTAGTTTCTACACTTGTAATCTATCTTAGTTATAGAGAGCCTAGGTAAACTAAACACTAAAGGTTATAGCTAGTTTTCCAAGTGGCATACACAACTTGAGAGAATAGGAAACCTATCTTTAGCTCCACTATCGACACTCACATACTTCCACATCTACATTCAAAAGTGCCACAAAAATTTCCTACGCTTGGGGATTATCAAGAACTAAACATCATGGAGGAATGGAGTGATTAAGGCAAGGAAGAGTTCTCGGGAGAGATATGTTAGAGGGAGACAAAAACACAACATACTTCCATGTAGTGTCTAACCAGAGAAGAAGGAAGAAAAGCAATGTCATTTTACAAAGTGATAATAGTGCTATCACTAAGACTAGTTATATGTCAGAGTTAGTTGTAGAGTTTTACAAAAGGTTTTTGCTAGGAACACTAAATGTATATCTCTTTAATGGATTCCTTTTTGATGAAATGGTTACACGTGAAGAAAATGTTTATTAGAAGACATTAGAGATTCTATCTTTAGCTCCTATGTTGAAGGAGCACTTGTCCATGATGGTCTCCCATTCCTGTTCTACCAAAAATTCTAGGACGTCGTTAATTAAAGGAGACTTGGTCAACCTCTTTGGAGACTTAGAAAATAATTATGCCTCCTTGTTCAGACTAAATTTCAGCCTCATAACTCTAATACCAAAATAAGTAGATGCTAAGAATTTGAAGAGGTTTAGAACCATTGCCTTGTCTAATTATAGTTTCAAGATCTTCTCTAAAGCTTGTACTAACAAACTTGGGAAATGTGTCAATAGGCTTCTTGCTTGAAATTAAAATACCTTCATTATGGGAAGGTACATCTTGGAGAGCGTTGTCGTAGTTCATAATATGATCTGTGATGTCCATCATAAAAAGGACAAGAGAGTTTCATTCTGAATATTGATTACAAAAAAGCTTATGATAGGGTGGATTTGACATTTTTAGATGAGATGATGCTCCAAGGAGGCATTAGCCAAAATGTATGGATAAAATGAGAGTGATGTTGCATAAGGGGTTTGTGGGGATCCAAATCAATGATAACAATAAAACAAGTTGGAACTAATAAAGGCATGATACAAGGGAACCCACTCTCCCCCTCTGCTCTTCAACCGGGTAGTTGACGCTTTTTCCAGAATGCTCATTAGAGCTATGAGCCAACATTAATCTCTGGTTTGCTTCATAATTTAGACATGGTGGAGTTATCTGTGTGCAATACATAGATGAGACACTTCTTTCTCTGGAGAATGATACACACATCTATTAATTTAAAATGGATCTTGTATGTTTTTTAACAACTCTCTGACATGAGAATTGATTTCAACAAGTGTGACCTTGTTCCATCAATTCTTGAAGATCAAAGTGATATGCTAGTCTACATGTTTAGCTGTAAACTTAGCTCCATTCCGTTGAAAGAGGATACCCCTGCCTCACATTCATTTCAAGAAGGAAGACTTAAAATATGTTATTAATATGATCATTAAGAGAGTTGTTGTCTACAGTGGGAGGCTACCCTCCTATGCAACTAGATAATGCTCATTCGATCTTGTTTAGCTAGCATTCCCTTTACCTCGTGTTAGCTATTAAATTTCCTTCTATGGAAATTCAAGCTATCAAGTCTTATATGGTACATTGCATATGGGAGAATTGCGGAGGTTGTAAAAAATACCACTTAGCCAATTGGGATTTAGTGACCATGAACATACACTATGGTGGTACAGAATTCCTAATCTTAGGGACTTATAGTTTATTCGGTTCTTGGATTAAATATAGCAACTAGGCTATCATATTGTGGAAGATGATCATTGACTTTAAACACCCCCAATGATATACCAAATAACTATGGGCGCCAGACCTCTAATGTTTCCCCTTTTCGTAGCGGTGTGATGTGGGCGGATAATGCTGCCAAGTTTGATTATTAGTAGTTAATAGGTAATAGTGGGAAAGTCAGCAGGTTTTGGGAAGATCAATGGATGACATTTTCCATTGTGTTTTGGGATGTCTTAAATTTGCAATGAAAAATGTGCCACCATACTAGAACTATGGGATGACCGCCAGGTGAGACTTCCATTTAGTACAGGCTTTAAAGCTAGACTAATGGACCGAGGGCAACAGATTGAACAAATTTGTTCTTCTTTGACCGTAATTGAAGAAGGGGACAACCTGGTGTGGCTGATACATAATTCTAGATTGTAAACTTCTAGATCCTTACATGTTGTCTTGAATTTCACGGGTGTTACCCGGTTTATACCTTTCCTTTGGATTTTATCTATACTACACAGTGCATGTATTCTTATGGATGATGTCACATAATAAACTGCTCGCCAGAGATAATTTGGAGAAAGTCCATGCTATGATTTTTTTGCATAATGCATGCTATAGCTGATAAAATCTTATTGTTTTATTCTGGACATGAGAACATTGAACACTTGTTCTTTTGTTGTGTGTCAAAACATGTCTAGAGAGAGACCTCCTTGGTAACACATAGACCCCTCGGTGAAAAAATTGAATCTATTGCCCGCTTATGGGTTAGTGACATGAAAAATGTTGTGATTAATATTATCTCTCTGTTTTGGGATTCTGCATTACTGTAGTGTATGGATTGTTGATGTAATTGACATTAACACTTACATTTTCAATAAAAATTGGAATGGACGGGAGAGCATCTCCACCAACTCCCTTTTCCCTAGTATTCTATTTGAGTTAGCCCACAAAGCCCAGCTCCAACAGCTCCCCTTTTTCCAATACTGTATTTATTTGTGATCATAGAAAAAAAACATCTCCCCATAAATGGAGGGAGAGTTGGCTCTATCCCAATATGCTTCCCAACACTATACCGTCGGTGCGCCGCCACAAATGCCGGTCGTATTGTCATCGTCATCGTCACCGCCGCACACACCTCGTCGACAGACTACTGCCAGAGCACTGCCGCACCATTGCCCGTCGATTGATAAGTGGGTCTTATATGTCAGGTTGTTTATTGGGGATCTGCCCAAGCGTTCATCCCCAATAACCAGAAATTAGTTATTTGGGAGCCTCAATAAGTTGTTATTAGGGGAGTTTTATGAGAAATTGTTTGGGATGCTCTGAGCCTTTTGACCAAAAGAAACTCATGTGAGTGATCTGGGGTACCTCTTCCTTGGGAGTGGCTTGAGGGGTAACCCCCGCAGGGGCAACTCCTAGGTGAGTGTGAGGCTGCCATGTGGCAGTATGAGAGATGGATGTTGAATGCAACACATGGTTGTTTGGAGGAGGTTATGTGTGATTGTATTTTTATTGTTGATTTCTAGTGTTTTCTATGGGGTTTTTCTAGGGTTTTTTTCTTGATTTTTATCTATGGTTTTCTGTTTTCTAGTGTACAACAGTTTGGGCGTACAGACTAATCGTTGAAGTGTAGATTGCACTGAGTAGGGAGTACAAATTACACTGTGCGGGAAGCACATGTTTGAAGTGTAAATGGAGTACATGTTGTGTCATGGAGTACAAGTTGCATTGTATGGGGAGTGTGGGTTGCATTGTATTGGGAGTACATGTTGCATTGTACAGGGAGTACATAATTGGCTTGATATAAAAACATTTGACATTGCCAATATTTGGCAAGCCAACATTTGGCTACCAAAAGTTGGCAAATTTTGTGAGGTTGGCAAGGAAAGATGGTAGTCAACCAATCACAAGCCAACATTTGGCATTTGCCAAATATTGGCATGCCAACTTTTGGCATCAAACCAATCACGCTCTATAAGTCACGCAAAAGAGCACAAGTTGCATTGAACAAGGAGTACATGTTGTGTCGAAGTAGTACGTGTTGCACTGTATGGGGGGGAGTACAAGTCACGCTAGAGATTACAAGTTGCATTGAATGAGGAGTATATGTTGCACCTGAGTAGTATGTGTTTGCATTATACGTGAAGTACATGTCGCACCATGCGTGGAGTACAAACCGCTCCACGGAGTACAAATTGCACTGAATGAGGAGTACATGTTGCGCCGGAGTACGTGTTGCACTATATGGGGAGTACAAGCTGTATTATGCGGGGAGTACAAATTGTGTCATGCGTGGAGTATAAGTTGAGTCAGGCAATACAAGTTGCATTGAACGAGGATTACATGTTGCACTTCACGGGAGTACAAATTGTGTTGTGCGTGAAATACAGGTTGCACTGCATGAGTACACTGCCCCCCTTGGGAGTACATGATGTTTTTTCTCTGAGAAAGTGAAGTACATGTATGTTACCATAGTGGGTACGTGTTAGTTCTTGTTGGGAATACAAAGTTGCATCGAAAAAAAGTTGTCGAAAGTTTTCAATATGGAATCTATTTTTATATATTTTGACGCGAGAAATACGTCGATGAGAACGATTCGTAATTTAAATGGTCGGTTTAGGTGACATTTCTTCTCTTTAGTAAAATCCCGCAAAAGGAACACATACTTAGCCCACTCTTCCCTCCTGCGTGTGCGTGTGGGAGAAAAACTCAACCCACCGAAACTCCTTGTTGGCGACAAATGATGCATATATGTATGTTGCGCTACTTATCGTCGGAGTATCACTAGCAGATCCCGTAAACCGGGCCATCTGGCAAAATAACCACCGGTTTACGGGATGGAGGCCATTTTACCGGCCGAACAAATCCCTTAAATTTGACTGTTCCGAAAATATTTTTGTGGGATTTCGGATCCGCCGGATCATTTCCTTCATATCTATGGGATTTCCCTTGTTTTTTGTAGCCTCCCCTTTCCCTTGGCGCGAACCAACTTCCAGCCGCTACACTTCTCGCACCCCGTACCGCCGTCGCCTCCAATCCCGCCCCCAACCTCGTCGTCCGGCCTTGCAGCGTCGGATTTCGACCGGATGAACTACCCACCGCCGCACCATCCGCCCGCGCTTCCCACGGCCGATCATGTTGAGGCCGCCCCCGAGTGCATAATATCATGCGCCGCCACGACCGCCACCATCATCGCTCCGTCCGCCCATGCCTCCCACGGTCGATCATGTCGGCGCCACCTCAACTCCTTCCGCTGCTGCCATCAAGAGGAAGCGGCAGGGTATCCACCTCGTCCAAGGGGGCACAGCCGGCGCGGCACCACCCTCTTCTGGCCCCGCTCCGGTTCCACCCGTCAAGGCCGCGGGCAGGAGGAAGAAGACCCCCTCCACCGGCCCGTCCGGTGTGCGGGCAAAGTCCCCGAGGAAGAAAGCGCTCGCGCTAAGAGATCGGGCTCCTCCTCTGCCTCCGGCCAGCCACATTCACGGCAACTCCATCGGTCACGCCTACAACATGTTCGTTGAAACGTCCAGGAGGCATAAAATTCTTTCTTTTGCTTGGTTTGCTCCGGTGATCTATGCTTTGGCCGTTCGGAACACTTGTGTGAGCTTTGCCCGTTAAATTTTGTAGCCAAAGTGTGCCCTCCACATATACCGAGATGTTAACCGGGAGCGAGGTGGATTTGAGTGCTCCCCTTGGTGATTTCGATGCGACTCACATTGAGCTCGAGGTGGATATGGATCAAGAGAATGACAGTGATGATGACGTGCAAGTGATTGACGAGGCCGACTATGATGCTAGGGTGGGGAGGACGGACAACTACACGGAGACGGGGGATGTGTGCTTAGTTTAAGCATGGGAGAGTATCTCTCTTGACACCGTGGTCGGCAAGGTTCAAGGCCATGGCCACGAAGAAAGAGAAGTACAAGGAGGAGAAGTGGGAGAAGAGATGTGTCTTCAAGGAGCGCAAGATCGCCCTAGAGGAAGGACGAGAGGACCGCCAAGGAGGACCAGTTCATGATGATGAATCCGGAGGGCACGAATGCAATGACAAGAGAGTTTTGGTAAATGAAAAGAATGGAGATTGTGTGTCGGAGGAAGATAGAGCTTCAAAATCTTATGGCCGGTGCTGCTGTTGGGTTTGGAGGGAGTTTTGCTTTCGGCAATGTTGGTGGAGGTGGCTTTGGCATGGGTAGTGGAGGATTTGGCATGGGTGGTGGTGTTGGGTCTGGAGGTGGTGAAGGGGGTGGTGGGTTTGGCAACGATGGTGGAGGCGCGTTTGGAGGTGGTGTTGGTTTCGGCTATGGTGGTGGAGGTGGGGTTGATGATTCGGCAAACCATGTGGATGGAGGTGGTGGTGGTGGTGCTCGTTCTCTGGTCCAAGTTGAAGATGGTGGTGTTGGTGCGCGTTCTCCAGTTCAAGTTGAAGATGGTGGTGGTGGTGCTCGTTTTCCCGTCCAAGTTCGTGAATATGATGGTGCTATGGGCGGTGGTGACGATCTTCGCAACAATGTGGATGTTGCTTGATTTATTCATGACCGATGATCATTTGAGCATCTTTTGTTTTGTTTGATCGCGCATTTGTAAGGTTAAACTTACTACCTCATATGTTGCGCATGATTTTGGTGTGATGAATTAGTGTGATGTTGAACTAGTGATGTATATATAATCATTTTCATTTATTCAGTACACTTGTCAAAATTTGTCCTATGAAGTTTTTTTTTTTGCGGTACAGTGAGCCCCGGCACGGAACAGATTCCGTAGACGCGTCCCGCAAAAGAGGGTTCATGGTACCGTAAAAAAATATACGGGCGTCTTTAAACGGTTTTTTCAGGAGGGGCGTATACCGGCTCTGCTGCTCTCACCCCACCAAAAATGTTTGGCATCGCTCCTGTATATGGACACCACGAATCCTGGGAACATCTGGCCATCTTGGTAAAATCTAGAATACACTTGATCAGTTGATCTCTCCTACTAGCTACCGGTTTCATATCGACTACTACCAACCAACAAAGGCGAGGCGACGAACCAACGGCGGCCGGCCGCCGGTGCGTTGAACACGCGGCATCTTCCTCGCCGGCGACACGATGTGCGGGGGCGATTTGGACAGACCCTCGCGTACGTCTAGCTAGACGGATTTCAACACCGAGGATCACAAAACAATGACCATGAATGGCCCTAAGCAGATCATGGAGTCATGGCGGCAAACCAAAAGCTAGCTGCCCTTACAGCGCAGTGGGATTGGGATTGGGATTGGATGCACAAAGTGGCCAACTAGACCAGATTCATATGAGGTAGAGTAGCTAGCTAGAGCAGATGCAGAAGGATGGAAAGGCACCCACTGACCTGGCGAGAGCGTGCGTCCGATCTCGAGCCTGCGTAGACCTCCGCATAGCTGATGAGCACCCGGCTAGTAGAGATGAATCCGGCTCAGCTAGTTTAGCCAACCAAAGCAGCAGAGAGGATCCATTATGCAAACACGACTCAGAAATGGTTTGATTAGTGGGCATGTCACCAGTAGGCAGTAGCCATCACCATTCACGGGTCGCCACCCCAACATCTTTTATCTTTACCACTTTAAAGATTCTCCTTCCCTTTAGTGATGCGATTTATACACCTTTAAATGTGCGGCTGGTACTTAGAACCGGTCCTTCTGTCAGAGCATCTACAACCGAACGCCCGGGCGGTCTACACGTTCAGTACAGCGATAATGATGAGTTCCACTAGTAGCAATTTACTGCTCCCTCCGTTTCACAATGTAGTGCGCCCGCGCTTTTCGAAATGTAAGTTTGACCATGAATTTAACCAACCGATTACGGTGGGGGTAACAACTATACCACAATCGCTGAATTCGTATCGGTATAGTTTTTACCCCGCCGCAATCAGTCTCGTTGATTAAATTCATGATCAAAGTTCAAGCTCGAAAACCGAGAATGCACTACATTACGAAACGGAGGGAGTACTTACTTGTACGGTCTACAGCCATCAAAACTGGAACAAAATGGCAAAAGCTTTGTCAGATTATATTGATAATAAAGCAGACAGAAATAATTACAAATGATGAGTTCCACTAGTAGCAATTTACTAATACGGAAGATTCTTTTTTCGATAAAGACTATGAGGATCAAATCTTCACTGTTAGTACGTGCACACAAATGTACGACTCCCCATTAGTATTTCAGAATTTCATACAAACGGTTTCTTTCTATCTCTAGCACTGCTCTGCATCCATAATTCCATATGGAGGCGTAACGAGCCTAAATATCAGCGCAGCCAGCTTGGATGTTTGCAGCTGCTGTGCTCTCTGACGGTGAAGCTCTCGGACAATCAGACTGGTGGTTTTGTCCTCCAGGGATTGCCAACAGTGTCGCGAGCCAAGGACAGACTCGATTGCCGCTCCTGTTGAAGAACCATTCGATCAAGCTCGATAGTTTCTGGGTTTTGGACTGATGTTAAGGGCTCCAGCGTGCAGGCTTTTAGATTCATGGTCCTGGTAGCAAGTGATCAGAGCATTTTCCCAGCGCTGTCCTTATCTCCTTCAGCATCTCGTCGATCCCAATGTGCCTCCTGCAAGGGCAGGAAAACAACGGAAATGAGATCTTATAACGGAAGAAAAGAACAGTTCCTTGCAACACCGAGTAAATTAAAGGGAAAAATAATCAATTTGTAGAACTTGAGGACATTTGAAGCACTGTCCGAGAAAACTCATGGTACGAAAACAATCCAAGTGTCAGGTGAGGAGGCTTGCAAACTAAGCAAATATCGACTGGAAACAACATATATTAGTCCCCCATGCACTAGGGACCGGATCATACAATATATCAAGCACCCCAGACCCCAGAAGAGAGGAGACTTACAGTACGCTTGCACCAATTACAGCTTGAGGCCTTGGGTAGTCCCCAAGTTCCTTATCATCATCTTCTGAGATATTGTGTTTGTTGAAGCTTTCGTTTAGTTTTTCTTTCCTTCCATTTTTGTCGTCGCATTCTTCACAGCCTACTGAAGATATTTCAAGTGCCAATGAAGATAACCTATCTTGGGCCTAAAAGGGAGAAAAACATTGTTAGGACTCCAATCATGCCAAGAAAGATCTAGAAAACTAAAGGCTAAAAACCAGGGAAACCATAAGTTTGATCCAAATTAAGTACGAAATTGCACCTTAGGAAGATCAATCTTGTTCAGGACCACAACATAAGGCCGCTCCAGGTATTTGGGGTTATACATCCTTAATTCCTGTACAGAGATGATGGTCAGATGATCACTGAACACTGAAAGTGCGAAACTATACTTGAGAAACTAAACATGGACATATGATAACAAGTCTTACATTTGAAACAAGATTTTGCAATCCCTTAACAAAGCAACTATTAACCTACAGATCCTACCTTAATAAAGCAATTACGTATTATCCTACGACCCTTCCAAGTGCCAACTGATTAGATCGAAATACTTAACAGCCAACAGAATTGTTGGTGCATATTCCCTCTACTCTCATCAGCCCCTTCCCTTTAGTTTCTATTGATTAAACTTCCTATATATACAACGGGCAATAAAATTATGCCCACAACACATGAAAAAAACCATATCAAACTGTCCGACTACTGACGCTACTGTAACAACAGCTTCCAAGTTTAGCGATATAACTATGGACAAAGTATATAGTGAATGTGATTTCATTTTTCAAAGCAAAATAGGACTTAGGAATGATTAAAGCAATTAGAAATTACTTCTCTGACAATCTTATAATCGTTCACAGGGTCATCAGCAGCAGCATCAACAACATGGACGATTACCCTCGTTCTCCTCAAATGTCGCAAGAAATTGCGACCAAGACCCTACAGTGTAATTAAACGACATGATGAATTCACAAAGGCTAACCACGGGAAGCAACAAGACCTCACCTTCAAACAAATATTCTGCAAATAACACACAAAAAAACAGTACCTTGCCCAGATGAGCACCCTCAATAAGACCTGGCAAATCTGCCAACGTTGCTCCAGAGGAAAACTGCAACGCCCCTAAAGTGGGATCTCCACCAAGCCGACCAAGATTCGGCATTAATGTAGTGAATGGATAATCAGCAATGTCTGGTCTTGCAAGTGTTATGGCTGATAGAAGTGTTGATTTTCCAGCATTTGGAAGTCCCTGGAAATGCAAATGAAGATGATTAGGCCAACATTGTGATATGCCAAAGAAATAGATCTGAAGCAAGCCTTGAAGACCTGATAATCCAACATGAAAACCTAAAAGTGAAACAGAAGGGACTCTTAGCAATTGCACAACCCTTCTAAACCAGAGTCATCTGATATCTAGACTCTTGTATATAAAAAATGATCTGAACACGTTTTTCCTAAACAAAAAATAAGAGCAAATCCATAAGAGATGTATGTAGTAGTGCAACACTCTTACCACAAGACCAACATCTGCAACCACCCTTAAGATTAACTCCAAGCTTATTTCCTCACCAGGCTGGCCATGCGTTAATACCTACAGAAAAAGGAGATGACACAAAATCACAATAAAGAAAGGTAGAGGTGAAAATGGAGAAAACTAGTCAGCAAATAAAGATGTCGTTATCTGAAATATTTGGATAATCCTAAACCATACTGATTGGACCAGATAACAACTAATACCATGTGTTTGGTCTATAGTACTATTAAAAAGCTCTTATGTACTCATTGGCATTAGTGGCTGAGCATCTGTTTGTTTATCACTCATAACCAATTTGCGATAGGCATCACATCAATTGGAGACATGCAAACAGCTAGAATATTGCTAGACGTGCGAGAACTTCGAGTGGAGGCAGAGAACTGGATTGTAATATGCTCTATGATGGACCGGTGGTATTATTATCTATGTAGAACTAGAGTAACCATAAATACTAAACAATGCAGCACCATGAACCTCAGTGCCTCGCCCACCAGAACCTGCCGCACAGCCCATAATGCATGTTCTGCGGCCAAACTTTGGAGACAATGCAGCACCTCCTTGTGCACTGACTGTTCTAAAGGGTCGTCTGGCGCAAAGTCCTCTCCTGGATCCATGCCCCCTCTTGTCGCCCAAAGCAGAGGACTCTGAAGGAGCGGCGCAAAGCCCTTGCAAGCACCGTGCTCCTCATGACCTGGATGTTCTGGAAGCACAGGAACAAATGCACCTTTGACAACATGCGCCTGGACTGCAATGTCCTTAGGGACATCGCTGACAAAGGCTGCGCGTGGGTTCGCGCGGGGACTGCTGGGTTGGCACCCTGTCAGCCTGAAGGCTGGAATGTTCAATGATTCCCCCCTGACAGCGCCTTTGCCTTTCTTTGTTTTGTTTTCTGTTCCGTACCTGCCCGCTTGGGCATACAATCAACTTTGTTCCTGCCTTTTCAATACAATGTGATGCAAAGCTTTTCCGTTTTCTCTAAAAACAAATAAACACTAAACAAGCAGTGCATTACAAGAAACACAGAGCATTTTATTCCAGTCAATCCTTCCCCAATTTAACGACCCTAATAAGACAATCTAATGGTGAAAATAGCATCGAACCTACCATCAAGTGCAGGATTATTTCATAGGTAACAAATTACCTTATCGGTAACATCACGCATGACATTAGGTGATAAAGCCATGGCTTTCCCTCTTTTGTAATCGGGCGCATCGATCAAGCTGATCTGCAAAAGTGGAGTAAATATGTAAAACCATAATAATATTAGCAAGCATATGTATCATACCAAATGAAAAAAAAAATCAGAAAACAATGAAAAATGTCCATTATACTGTTTTAAATAAGGTAATCACATACTCAGTTACACTGGAATCTGTATTCAGAAGAATAGGCATGGTTATCAACTTATCATTGCCTCAACTAGTCGCAGTGACGGATATTTGCAATTGTCTCCATACGACCATACCCAGCTGGTCATGTACAATTATGCTACCCATTGGTAACACAATCTTACCCGGTAACACTCTAGTTATAGACACTGATACAGCCCTCAGAATGCACTTTGGGTATAATATGGGATACAGGTTTTCAGGGGTAGAACGATTCAACTTAAATGGGTTGAAACTACACAAATGCATCTTGACACGTTAAAAATGGTTAACTGTGATACTTAGCAAGCAGTTTACACAGTTTTCCTGCAAGTGGCGTAAACCAGAGCATCGTCGTGAAATGGTTACTAAGCTCCATAGAATTTGTGCTGTCCATAACTTTGATCTGCTATTGCTAAAGCAAAACCCATGCCTCCTAGCATAGTTGTCGAAAAGATTGCTAAGCGTCGTACGCGTTTGGAGACAGAAATTCAGTCACTCTGTTTTAACAATACAGCATAACATCTCCCAACTCACCCCGCCCTGTCCACCCCTAGCGACGAGCACCTCATCACCGGGATGAGCCAAATCAGCAA
>CBMN011744611.1:0-10313 GCA_000582825.1 Hordeum pubiflorum | reverse complement strand
GATTTAGCAAAAGAAAATGCATGAGTCGTGGAAGGACCCTGCAATTCTTAAGTCCCCCAAATTGTGATTCCAACATGTTTTCCGTTATCGTGCTTTTGCAATAACTCTCAGGTTCTGCCCATCAAAGCTACAAAAAAAATACTAATACATTGTTCAGATAGAACAGAACAATGTCCTTGGAACATGATATTCCTCGTGTGGTGTTCTTTTAAAAAGCAAACTACTGTACAAGTTTATGTAAGTTGATGCACAGTACCTTAAGTGGTAGTACGAGTGAAAGCAAACACCCTTTTGATGTTGAAAAAAAAGTGACTTGTCCCTATGGAGACAGTGAATCTCCTCTGTATCATGGTGATGTTGGTTTGACAAATGGATATATCTAGCTTTTGTTTTGTGAAGAGTCGTGTCTGAACCTGATGAACCATTTGAAATAAAATACAATGTCCAGCATGAAAAGATGTTTTATTTTGAGCACGATGCAAAACTTGTTCTCAATATACTATGCCAATTTTCATATGTTGACATGTGATTCCAAATAAGTTTTTTTGGTTAAGAAAAAAATAGTCTTCAATATTCCCCATTTTAATTTTAGATTTTAATATATATTATATATGAGCTTATTTTAAAATTTTAAATTTAATATATGTTTATATGTTTACTTTTGGAGATCAACATAAAAACCAATGGCTTCGGATGTTGCTTTGAAAATGTTGATTGACAAAGTTATTGGAGCAACTGCGATGGAAAGCTGTGATAGACAAAGATTTTTGCTGAAACCGGCGGCATGTTTTATTGGGATTGGCAGGGTGTCGTGCTACGACGGCGATGCAGGGACGGCGACTGCGTGTTGGGACTGTCAAGATGAAAAACTGCAACCGACAATTATTATGGCTGGAACCGTGCAGTGAAGCGACGTGCTTGTGTTGGTGACGCATGGTGGAATCGGCAAGACGAAGAGCTGCAACCTGCAATGATTTTTGCTTGAACTATTCATGATGACGCTGCGACACTTGACGGCGACGACGGATTTTTTGCTGCATCCGTCATCGTTTTTTGCTATGCCCGGCGTTGAAGATTGTTATGGTGACGGGGCTCGTCATCTGTGAGGAGCTGCAACCGTTCGCAGGCCAGATAACTGCTTCCTGCTTCCTATGATGACGACGGATCAAGTATTGTGACGTCCGTCATTTTTTCTACGACGACCTTGGGATGGGCACAGTGAGCCGCGTTGCTGCAAGCGGCCGACGAGGGGGTTGTACGCTACCTTTGCTACGACGAGCGACGGAGCGAGCACCGAGGTGCCTCGAGCTGGAGGGCGCGAGGTGAATTTCAGACGGCTGTTCCATGGTTATTTTAGAATATTATGAAAAAGATGGAGATAGATTATGTCGATATTCATAAAGAATTCACCGATAAAGTCCTAAGACATTGTTGGAAGAGGCAAAAAATTCACCAAGTTTTATACAACAATACCAGTATATATATATATATATATATATATATGTGTGTGTGTGTAACTGGAAAAAAATTGAAAGGCCCGTGGCAACGCACGGACGTTCTACTAGTTATGAATAAATGCGGTGCCCGGTTTAGGACGAGCGTTGAGGATGTCCTGAGTCTAGTCTAGATGATGCCCGCTGGTTTTGAGGGTACCCGCAGGCATCATACCGCATGGCAAAACTGCTATCTCACCGCCGGTATTGGTTAACAACGGATATCATAGAGAGCATGGGCTTATGGCATCTATATACTTTGTGGGTATGGACACACATTATCCACATTATCTATGAATACATCGTCTTGCAGTCTGAATCACTGTTTTTGAACAGGATACCTGGACAAAACTGCCATCCCTACCGATCCGTGGCCGAGAGGGGGCACCGCCGCCTGGTTTCCTTTCCCGGAGAAAGCTGGCGAGTTTTGGACGACCACCGCCGTCTTCTTCACACCCGTTATAAATGGACGACACCTGCCTCTCCCGAAACACCAACCCAACACACGTCAAGCGAACAGCTCAAGGAAACGGTCTAGAATATTCCCCAAAACCCCACGTCCCCTCTACGGCTCCGGTGCTTCGCTCCCACTCCACTAGTGTTACTGTACTACTCGGCTCGGATCGACCGTGATGGACACCCGCATCGGGTCCGTCGACGGACCGTCGCCGGCGGCGGTGAACGGGGCGGTGGGCTGCCCGGCGTCCTTGCCGGGGTGCCCGATCATGTCCTCCCACCCGGCCCCGGCGGCGTCCGCCGGCGGGGCGGCGTCGCTGGGGCGGCACCTGGCGCGCCGGCTCGTGCAGGTCGGCGTCAGCGACGTCTTCGCCGTCCCCGGGGACTTCAACCTCACGCTGCTCGACCACCTCGTCGCCGAGCCCGGGCTGCGCCTCGTCGGCTGCTGCAACGAGCTCAACGCCGGCTACGCGGCCGACGGCTACGCGCGGGCCCGCGGCGTCGGCGCCTGCGCCGTCACCTTCACCGTCGGCGGCCTCAGCGTGCTCAACGCCGTCGCCGGCGCCTACAGCGAGAACTTGCCAGTCGTCTGCATCGCCGGCGGGCCCAACTCCAACGACTACGGCACCAACCGCATCCTCCACCACACCATCGGCGTCCCGGACTTCTCCCAGGAGCTCCGCTGCTTCAAGACCGTCACCTGCCACCAGGCACGCGCGCGCACGCTCTTCCTGATTCGTCTAATTCGTCGAGTTTGAGTTTGAGGAGCGCCTCTTGTCTTGACTCTTGAGACTTGACTCGATCTGCTTGCTTGGTCTGTTGTTTGTGGCCGGGTTCAGGCGGTGGTGACCAACCTGGACGACGCGCACGAGCAGATCGACACGGCCATCGCGACGGCGCTGAGGGAGAGCAAGCCGGTGTACCTCAGCATCAGCTGCAACCTCCCTGGGCTACCTCACCCCACCTTCACCCGTGACCCACTCCCCTTATTCCTCGCCCCCAGGTACTACTCCTTCTCTGGTTGTTCTCCCCCCGTATCTTCATCTCCCTCCATGAGTGCTTTATGTCTGATGATCAGAGGCTGTAATTTTTCCCTGACTATTATGCCAACACTTCATCTTGGATCATGGAACTGTACGTGTGTTAATGAAACTGCAGGATGAGCAACCAGATGGGGCTGGAGGCTGCAGTGGAGGCGACAGTGGAGTTCCTGAACAAGGCGGTGAAGCCGGTGCTGGTGGCTGGCCCCAAACTGCGCGTGGCCAAGGCGGGGAAGGCCTTCGTGGACCTTGTGGACGCCAGTGGCTACGCCTACGCTATCATGCCATCGGCCAAGGGCCTTGTGCCAGAGACGCACCCCCACTTCATCGGCACCTACTGGGGCGCCGTCAGCACCGCCTTCTGCGCCGAGATCGTGGAGTCGGCCGACGCCTACCTCTTCGCCGGCCCCATCTTCAACGACTACAGCTCCGTTGGCTACTCTTTCCTGCTGAACAAGGACAAGGCCATCATCGTGCAGCCCGAGCGTGTCACCGTCGGGAACGGCCCGGCATTTGGCTGCGTCATGATGAAGGACTACTTGTCTGCCCTGGCCAAGCGGGTGCAGAGCAACACCACTGCCTACGAGAACTACAAGAGGATCTTTGTGCCCGAGGGCCATCCACTCAAGGGCGAGGCCGGCGAGCCGCTGCGTGTCAACGTGCTCTTCAAGCACGTCCAGAATATGCTCACCGGTGACAACGCAGTGCTCGCTGACACCGGTGACTCCTGGTTCAACTGCCAGAAGCTGAAGCTGCCCGAGGGCTGCGGGTGAGCCTTCCTGATTCTGCTTACGTTGTTGTCATCGATGGCTGTATGTACGTAGAGGTTTCCTTGATTGCCCTGTGCTAATTAAGCAGGGCTGTTTGCGCGCCGCAGGTATGAGTTCCAAATGCAGTACGGCTCGATTGGATGGTCGGTGGGTGCGCTGCTCGGGTACGCGCAGGGAGCAAGTGACAAGCGCGCCATTGCCTGCATCGGTGACGGTAGCTTCCAGGTGAAACATCGATCACTGGGTCTCATGTGCTGCGCTAGCTATGTGCTGTTTCTAAATTCTCACGCGATGCATGTCCGGGGAATTCCGCTGTCTGCACTGCAGGTGACGGCGCAGGATGTGTCGACCATGCTGCGGTGCGCCCAGAAGAGCATAATCTTCCTCATCAACAATGGCGGGTACACCATAGAGGTGGAGATCCACGACGGGCCTTACAATGTCATCAAGAACTGGGACTACACCGGCCTTGTGGAGGCCATCCACAACGGGGAGGGCAAATGCTGGACTGCCAAGGTAATTAGTACTGTAATAATTAAGCACAAGCATGAAGCATCTGAACTGGATGAGGCGAGCTTGCAGAACTGCTGCTGAATACTTTCGTGTTGTGCAGGTCAAGTGCGAGGAGGAGCTGACGGCGGCGATAGAGACGGCGCTGGGGGAGAAGAAGGACTCCCTGTGCTTCATCGAGGTGATCGCGCACAAGGACGACACCAGCAAAGAGCTTCTGGAATGGGGGTCCAGGGTCTCCGCTGCCAACTCCAGGCCACCGAATCCCCAATAGACAGACCAAGCTTTGCCTGCATCAGCACTAGTAGCAGCAGCACTTTGCCCATGAAATAATGTCAACAGTTCATCTTTGCCCTTCTGTTATGTTCTTCGTCTGTTCCCTAGTTTTGTGTCTAAAAATAATGGTGGCTTGTGAGTCGTGGCCATCCCCTGTGTTCTATCCTGAGAATGCTACGAAGATTATGTAAATTTCTTATTTTGCCTTGGCTATTAGTGCTGTATCTTCTAGACCGACCGAGTATAACTGAAAGTCATGAGCCACTCGCCTCGAGGATTCTCGAATCGCCAGATCAGTAACGCAACATGCATGAATACTACAGTACTACTCTCTTTTTTTTTTTTGAGGGGAAAAGGTGTTGCCATCTTATTCATAGTTCATCTCTTCGATAACCTCAGAGCGGACACACTCCGGGGCCACTCAAAGCCAAGTTTTACATAACGACTTACAACAATCTTTCCTAGCTAGGACATGTGCTACTTTATTCGCACTCCTCCGCACCTACACAACGTGTGCTCTGGAACTATTCCAAGCAAAGTTTTAATTTCATGTACCAAGTGCTCGGTATGAGAGAAATCCTTGTTGGCATCGATCAACTTCCTTACTACAGTACTACTAGTTGGAGTAGTTTTGATAAGAAAGTGGGCTAGTGATAAGCTAGTACTGCAACTTTTGGAGGAGGCTTGGCACTTTGCTCTCGGCAAAGCCCCGCGTACATGCATGGGCACAGCATTGGTGCACCGTTTGTTGATTTCTCCAGTAGCCATTGTGTTTTCCTTTTGAACACGATACATTCGTAGATGCTCGTACATGCACATACCACCCATGCGCGCGTACGCGCACAAATAAAAATCGTCGAAAAATCTACAATAAATCGAGAAAAATACGAGCAACAGGGTCAAGTCTAAGATTTAAACTTTTATGAGCTGGTTCGACCACAAGAAACCTAATAATTTAAGCTCCGCTAAGTTGGCGTTTGTTTGTGGGTTTATTGTGAGAAAAAAAATCACTAACAATATTTGAGCTTGAGTCGACGTCTCATCTTGGTCATCGAACTTTAATAAAATATTCTAAATACGGTCATTATACATGCTCTCAGGTAACATTATGTAAACATACTTGTTTTCGCCTACGTAGCACTAACTTTCTAGTGGATATTCATACCCGATGGATATTCATCAGATTTTGAGGTATGAATTATTATTTTCCATGGGTTTTTTCGTGGGCGGACACATATTACCTTCATGGATTTGGATGTGAATTTGATATTGTTCAACTCAGCACAAAACTGACCCATTGCCATCATTAACTACATTAACATGAGGTCGATTGATCTGTGAGGCGGTGCAGCCGCATGTGGTTAGTAGACATACATTTGTAATTGGCAGCTAGTGCTTGGGAGTGCGAGGGCAAATGCATGCGGTCGGCTGGCATGGAAAGTGGGTTTTCTAGCGGTAATGGTATGTACCAGTAAGGAATCGAGTGTTAGTTTGCTACATGGAGACTTGTGCTCCCTTTCCTTGCATAAGGTTGTCAATAATTTCTTAGATGAATACATAGCAATATAAACTGAAGTGGTTCACAGCAGTAGCTTTTTGGCAAGTAAGAGAGTGAGAAAGGAGAGAATGACAGTTGGACGCATGCACACAAGACTCCCTCTCTCCAAATAAAGACTTGCATTTTATTTTTCGATGACATTTCAAATGACTCGTAACTTTTGAACCAAAATTCCATTTTTGAATTGTTTTTACATATTTGAATTCCCGAAGAGACCTTTAAAACATAACCAAACTTGAATATGTCATGACCAGGTTTTAAAAATTGATTTCACCCATTTGAAAAGAATCACAAATTTCAAAAAATAATTTCACTCATTCCAAAAGATTGATTTACTGAATTAAATGAAAAAAAAATCAAATTTCACTTTAAAAATCACTCGCTTCCAAAATTGATTTCGCACTATTAGAAAAGACAACGATAACTACCAATTACGTGGCAGTTAAGCTTAACAACCAAATACCCCCCCCCCCTCTCTACGCCTCTAATTACATGCATGCATCCATTAGAATGACTCCCTCTCCCCTCATGTGCATTTTCTTCTCTAATTACATGCATGCATGCACCAAAGACAAAAAAAAATGATCTCATTCATAGATTTTTCCTATTTTGACAATTCAAAATGTTTTGCAGCTCAAGCTGTCTGTCAGATGCAAAAATTGTTTTCACATAAAAAAATCGCCATGATTCAATGACTTTTTTGTCAAAAGTTGCCGCACCTGGACTAGATAAGTTGCCACACCTCTGGTATATACGTTATGTGATATTTTCACCCAAGTTACGAGGGGAATTTAAAATGGTTCCCCACCCTTCTTCATATGCACAAGTATGTATGCACTAGAGGACAAAAAAGTTGATGTCGTCATATATAGATTCTTCCCATTTTGAAAATTCAAAATGTTTTGTAGCTCAAACCATCAGTCCGACTCAAAATCCGTTTTTGCATAAAAAATTATCACGACAAGACCTTCGAAACTAGATCTCATGTAGTTATGTTCCGACAACCTTTTTAGGATCAAAAGTTACCACTCATGGGCTACATAAGTTACCACACACAGAAGAGAGGTATTCTATTCCTCAATTCCAAAGATAGGTATGAAGTTAAGAAATCTATGAAAGAGAAAGATGTTTAAACTCAAGATGTGAAGAATTGTCCTCGTATTGAAGAATTATATGAACTTCCCGCTCCAAATCAGGTAGTAGAGGTACATTCTCTTAATAAATTTCACGAATATGATATTTCTTACAATAAATCCGCTAGTCAATGCTTAGAAGAATTTGATAATTTTGTTGCTAAACAACACAATTTTAATATGCAAATAAGTGATCATATGAAACATTATTCTATTGTTATTGAACGATTGAATGATGTGCTAGTAAGAATTTCTAATGATGTTAAAGGTCTATGTAAGCACTTCTCTATGGGTTATACTACATTTGAACAAGTTTCTAGATCACAACAAGATTTGTTTAAACAACATGATAAACTTGCTTATGGAGTAGAAACTAGAGGAGGTAAATTTACTCAAGATCATTTTTTGACATGTATGAAATGGACCTTTTCTCAATTTTTTGTCCTTTTTTCTGATTTTTTAATTCCAAATTTGTTAGTGTTTTTTTTTCAATAAATGTTCAGAAAATTTAAAAATGTTCATGTTCAAAAATTTATTTGTTCATTTTGAAAAGTTTGTATTTTGACATTCTGAGTAATTTTGAAAGACACGGATTTTTTTTCAAATTTCTGTATATTTTTAAAACAAAAATATTGGTAAATTTTGAACAAAATTTGAAAAAGCAAACATATTTTAAAATTATGAACAAATTTTAAAAGCGCAAACTGATTTGTGGACCTTCTTGAAGGTTCATGAATCATTTTTTTGTTTCTTTTTTCTCTTCTTTTCTGTTACTTTTTTTATTCTTTCTTCTTTTTACAAATTGCAAAGTTTGAAAATTTCAACATATTTAATGTTTTTCATTTTTCTCAAAAGTATTCGAAAATATCTAATTTTTTCACGTTTTCAAAAATTGTTCGTGTTTTTCGAATACATTCAGAATTCCCCATTTGTTCATGTTTTTAAAGAAATGTTTGGAGTTTCAAAATTTTCTTCATGTTTTCAGAAATTGTCTGCGCTTTCAAAATAGGTCCGAGCTTCAAACATTGTTCATGTTTTCAAAATTATTTCAAGTTCTCCAAAATTCTTTGGAATTTCAGTTTTTGTTCTCATTTTTATTTTATTTTTAGAATTTCAGAATTTGTCAAAGATTGTCCGTGTTTTGGAAAAATTGTTCGCAATTTCAAAAATTGCTGGCGTATTAAAAATTCATTCGTAATTTCAACATTTGTTCTCATTTTTTAAAATTTGTTCATAATTTCAAAATGTGTTCCTTTTTTGTAAAATTGTTCGCATTTTAAACTGTCACAATTTTGAATAATTTTCGCATGAAAAAAAAACTGTGTTCAAATTTCTCAAAAAAGTTCAAATCTGTTGCTTTGCATTTCCTCAATATACTGCGCTGCTGAAAGGTTGTTCAGTCTAGTGGTTCGGCTCTTTGGTATTAGCACTGGAGGTCCTGTGTTCAAGTACTGACTGCCGCATGCAGTATTTTCTAGGAACAAATTTTCTACTGTTTCTCTAGGCTGCTGGGCCGGCCCAGTTGACTTCTCGCTGTATGTTCTGTGTATACGAGCGACCCATCATACATACGAAAATACGTACAATCTGTCAAATGTCTATATTGCCTTTTATACGTATTGTGAGGGGGTTGTACCGAAGCTGAACTCTTAAGGATTATACTGTGAGGGGGTTGAACGAAAATACGTACTGTGAGGGCGTTTAGCTCGAGAGGAAGGGCCGGATACTGACACCTCACAGACCGAACGACAGTTATGGACCTCCCTCTGGAAACTAAAGGTGATCCCCAAGGTACGGGTGTTTTGGTGGCGCGTTCTCAACAACATCCTGCCAGTTGAAGAAACACTGAAAAGGAGGCACATCAAAGAACTTGATCGCTGCTGCAGTGTCTGCCTCGCAATGAGTGAGGATCTCATGCATGCGCTTATTCACTGTTCACATGCGGAATCCTTTCAGAGGGAAGCAGAACATCTGTTCGACTTTCGCCTCCCGCGGCTGCATCCACAAACTTGGTCAAAAGATATTGTTTGTGACAAAATGTTCTCGGATGACGAACGAGCAAAGATCATTACGGTGATGTGGGCTATTTGGCACTCCAGGAACCGATGGGTGCATGATCAGGAGCCTCTAAACCCAAGAAATTCAGTCCAAAAAATAAGAGAGGACTTGGCTTTGCTGGAGCTGCCGAGTCAGGCTGGTTCAGTGCTACCGGGTTATGGGTGGCGTCCTCCAGAGAATGAGATGGTCAAGATTAACTGCGATGGAGCGATTGATTTCTCATCAGACATAGGAGGTGCTGGAGGGGTCGCGCGATCGGACACACGCTTGCTGGGCACCTGGTGCAAACCACAAGTGAGGGTGACCGACCCGCTGATCATAGAGACTCTTGCTCTCAAGGAAGGTGTCATATTCGCCAAGCTTCGAGGTTTTAAACAAGTGATCTTCGAAACGGACTGCCTTGTTCTGGTGAGCTTATGGAATTCTCGGCTAACAGATCGATCTGTTGTAGCCCCCATTCTAGATGAGATTGGAGAGCTTTCCCAAGACTTTGATTTTTTTTTTGTAGTTCAACATGTAATAAGAACAGCCAACTTGCCGGCCCATCTGTGTGCCAAGCGAGCTTGCACACTCACGGCTACCGACAATTGGTTAGACTCTACTCCTTCGTTTTTGGTGAGCAGTCTCCTCGCGGACTCTCCCATAAGCGCTTTTGTTGAATAAAGCTCTCATGATTTCCCTAAAAAAAAGGATTATATTTCGTATTGTCATACCATCCTGGAACAGCCCCAGTGCATCATCTTGTAATCTCTATTTTTCTGAGTGAAAAGGGGACGACCTAGCTTTAATTCATCGCTCCAATTGCCCCAATGACTCGTGACTCGTGATTAGGTCGAGCGGACCATGTGCTACAGGACTCCGGTCCAGAAAAGATTAGGAACGCCAAGACAGTAGAAGACCAATGTGGGCCACAGCAGTAGTGAACAACGGACGAGAAGCAGTGGCACTGTTCAATATTAATTCGAGAAAACGCAATACAACATGCAATCAAGGAAATAAATAGCGCATAGCGGGGTCGT
>CBMN011744608.1:0-11151 GCA_000582825.1 Hordeum pubiflorum | reverse complement strand
GAGAGAGAGAGAGAGAAGAAGAAGAAGAAGAAGAAACTGCAGAAGGAACTAAACTTGGGTCCATGCTAAGCTAGAACCTTAGCAAGCTAAATTACCTTGCAAGATAAGGATGGAATCATTCAACGCCTATCCAATTTGAATGAAGAAAGCTAACAAGAAAACATGAAAGATTCGTTCAAAATTGTCAAAAGTGGAGAATAAGCATCCTTATTTTTTCTATGAACTGAACATATCACAAATCACTGCAGTATAACTATCACTCAATCAGAGTTCATGAAGACAGGGTCACAGGGATGAAATTAACTAGAAGGAAGTGAACTAGGCCCAGTAAAAGAGCTAGATCATATGCTTGGGATTTGCATTGTTATTCATGGTTAACGAAAAATGTCAAATATATAATTGCCTTAACTGGTCCAGGCCAGCATATAAAAGAAGATATTGCTTATTCTTACGAACGGAAGTGAAAAAAGAACTCAACTGCGTCCTGTAAAAAAACTGCAGAAGGAACTAACCTGAGGTCCATACTAAGCTTCCTAGCAGGCCAAATTACTCTACAAGATAAAGATGGAGTCGTTCAACGCCTAACAAATTTGAATGAAGAATGCTAACAAGAAAGAAAACATGGAAGGTTCTCTCGAAATTGTCAAAAGTGGAGAATATGATGCCCACTTGCAGTTTAAGAATAAGCATCCTTATTGGCCTATAAAAGAGGAGAGGAGAACATCACAGCAGCAAACCAGTTCCTACCCTTCCAGCATTTCCTCGTGCCCCTAAGCAAAGAGCCACTGAGCAATGTCGCACACTCGTATGCTCTACTTCCAAGCCCACCATCCCCATGCCAACTTTCAGGACAACCATGCCGGTGTTATGAAGAAAGAAGCAGCAGTAGGAGCGAACCATGTCCAAGCGCCCAAAAAACAAGTCAGGTTTCAGGACAACCATGCCAATCCTATCAAGATAGATGATGTGAACACAGATGTGGATTCGGTGGCTTCGGACTTCATCAAGCGCAAGCACATGTCTTGGGCACTCCAGAAGAGCACAACCATGTATCCATCTTCTTAAGAGAACCAGGGTTCCTTAGTCATGGTATTATCTGCTCATGCTTCGTCCAGCATGAAAGTTCAAATAAGAGGTGCTGCTTGGAGGTGCCCTGGATATCCCGAGGTTGTGTTATTATGGTGTTCTTATTTGTAACATGAATAAGAGTGATGTGAACAGGCTGTACTATTATTCACCGCTGTATGAAACTCTTATATATGAAATGAAAGTATGGTTATTACAGTGATTCTGTTCGACTTGTTTCTGTCTGAAATACGATGTGAAAGGATAAGTATTCTGTGGCATATTGGTCTTTCTATTAACCATCAATTCAGGAGGGATAAATTATGGACTGCCATGATGGTCAATTGTTTTACAAACTTCCCCTATAATCCGAACATTAAGATACCAAAAAAATGCCTTACCTAAAAACATTAAGATATGTGGTGCTGTAGCTCAAATTGTTTACAAACTTCCCATGAATGTATACTATAAAATGCGTCTATATACATCCGAATGTAGTCCATAGTGAAATCCCTTGAAGGTCTTATATTTAGGGACAGATGGAGTATTTCAAATGGAATGGCATTTGCAAAGACGCAGAAAGTACTGGGAAAAAGGAAGAGAGGAGAAAGGACAGAAAAGACAACTCAACGAAATACTCGCATTACACTTATTACCATGTAACAACTCATGACCAGGATTACTAAACAACAACTATAGCTAGAATGCAGAAGCAGGAGTTCACCATAGTCTCACCAACATTTATTGTGCTTCAGTCAAGCAGTCGCCTCAACTTTTTTCGGTTCGAACAGCTCTGTGACATCGTGATGCCTGCGGATATGGATGGGGCATTTGTAGAGTAAATCCTGAGCCTCTGAGTATCTCCCCTCCGCAAAGAATGCCTTGAAAATCTGCAGGTACGTAGGGGGCTGCGGATAGTTGTTAGATGATCCCTTCAAGGCCTTCAGAAAGTCCCTGGCATCTTCAAGCGTCCCGTATTCAGCGATGTTTGAAGGGAAGGGGTCTGCAAAAGGTGGGAACTTGCGGGCTTTCATTGATTTAAGAAGGCCCAGTGCCTCCTCAAGTTTCTTCCCCCTCAGCAACTCGGCAATGATATGCTTGTAAGTGTCTTGCCAAGGTTTCAACTTGGCATTGTCCACCATCTCAACAAACAAAGTGTAAGCCGCATCAAACTTGCCCTGTCTGCACAGACCTTTCACCATCACATCCAGCAAATCGGCGTCTGCCTCCAAGTCCTTCTCGATCATCTCTGTCAAGTACTGCATAGCCTTGTCCACCTCCCCGGCCGCACAGTGCCCTTGGATCAACATGGTCCAGGTCTTCAAGTCCGGCGTGCAACCCTCAGCCTCCATTTCATCGAGCACCCGGCGAGCTTCATCGCACTTGGCGGCCTTGCACAGCCCAAAGACCAGTTGGCTATATGTGATGTTGTCCGGCTGGTGGCCAGCGCCTCTCATCCTTTCCACGATCTCCGCGGCCTCGTCGAACCTGCCATTGCTGGTGAGCGCCCTGTGGATCCCGTCAAACACATTCTTGGTCTTGAACTCGTACACGGCCTCGAACTTCCTCACCACGCGATAGACCAGCTCCAGGTCGGGCTCCAGCCCCATGGCGATGCGCCGGAGGAGCAGCGGCCCGTCCTGTTGTGTGGGCTTGTAGGGGCCGTCCATCATGAGCTCGTAGAGCTCCACGGCCTCGGTCATCATGTGACGCTTCTGGAACTGCCGGGACAGCTTCATGTAGGTGTCGATGTCGACGTGCACCCCGCCAGCCTTCATCTCCTGCACCAGCTCCCAGAACTCCCGCAGCGAGTCCTCCCGGCCGAGCACCCTCGCCATCGCGTTGTAGGCGACAGACCCGTGCTCGTACCCCTTCTGCCGGCCGGCCCACCGGAAGAAAGCGAGCACCTTGGCCGGGACATCCCTCGCCTCCCGCAGCACCCCGGCCACCGCGGCCTCCGTGAGCGGCAGCAGCTGCTCGGCGACGCCCTCCAGCTTCCTCTCCAGCTCCTCGTCCGCCCCGTCCTGCTCGAGGTCGAGCCCGCGGACGGCGTCGGCAGCGGCGGTGAAGGGGGTGCCGCTGGAGGCGTGGTCGGCCCGGGACTTGGCGAGGCGCGCGGAGAGGGTGGCGTAGTCGGTGGTGAGGCTGGCGCGCTTGAAGGAGGCGAGGGCGGCGAGGTAGGTGCCCTGGTCGACGGAGTGGCCGGCGGCCTCCATGTCGCGGAGGAAGGGCCAGAAGTGGGCCTGCGCGGCGGCCGGGGTGGAGGCGAGCGTGCGCAGCATGAGGTTGTAGGCCGCGGGGCCGAGTGGGTGGCCCGAGGCCGCCGCGCGCCGGAAGAAGGACAGCGCCTGGGGCGGGTCCTTGGAGAGGCCGCGGAGCGAGTAGAGCACCGCGTCCGTGGTCGGCGGGGGCGAAGGGGTGTCGGTGAGGGCGGAGAAGAGGCGGTTGCGGCGGAGGTGCGGCAGGAGAAGGAGGCGGCGAAGGCGGGCGGAGGTTGCCGGCGGCGCCGCCATTTTTTGGGGGTTTAGGGGTTTGCGATGGGGGAGCGGAGGAGGAGAGGGCCGGACAGGGACAGCCAGGTGAATGAAATGGGGAAGAACGTGGGCTTAGGCCCGCTCTCTCTCGACCGGGGGCGGGCTTTGTTCGCAGGCCGCCGTGGTTCGTGTTCCGTAGGTGGGCCCTGGCCTGTTCCGTAGGTGGGCCTCCTCCGCAGAGATTTGGCACAAATTTGAGAGAGGAAAAATTGATGGAAATGAGAGCAACTAATCAGCGAATACTCCTTCGAGAGCCCGCCATGTTTCGTGCTACGAGGGCTCCCTCCGGATTATTTCTATATTTTTTCTGTACTTGTTTTCAGCTTTTAGATTATTTTTTCGGGGGTTCTCGGCTTCTCGGTTTTCCTCCGGGTTTTCTTAGATTTTGGATAAGAAGTTATGAAAAGAATTGCGTGAAAAATGTGTTTTCTTTTTTTACCGTGAGAGGCACAGATTTACTTCTCGTGGTAGTGTGAATCTGCTTCCGCGAGAGGCACAGTCCTCGTGCCTCTCCGAAAAGGGGAAAAACTTGTTTTTCTTTCCTTTCACGACCTCTCGAAAAAGGAAAAAAATGTGTTTTCTATTTTCTTTCCTGAGAGACATAGATTTACTTCTCGTGGTGCCTCTTTGGAAAGGGAAAAATATGTTTTCTTTTTTTATTCTGCAAGAGGAAACGATTTGTTTCTCGTCAAAGCACGGATTTGGTTCCGCGAGAGGCAGAGTTGTGCCTCTTTAGAAAGGAAAAAAATGTGCTTAGGTTTTTTCCATGAAAAAATGTTCGTTGAAACCTATCAACATGGTATCTAGTTTTGAAGATATCGACGCGAGTAATCCAACGGTGAAAACGGTCGAGAAGGGAAAACTCTAAGGTTGTTAGAAGTGACGCACATGCAATGCATCACTTATCACAGCCGGAGAAGTTGTGAGTGACCTTTGCAAAGAATAATCTTTAATTAGTGATTTCAAACATGTTTTCATGCTTCCTGCAGGTTTGGGCCCGTTCTCTCGATGAGACCAAGTACTGTTTTCGCAATTGGCTATCACTAGGATGCACCGGCCCATAAGGTGTGTTCTTGTAGCTTCTGCAAGCGATTTTGGTAAGCTTCTATGGACAAGTTCAAACAAGTTTTAACCTTACATGCATTTTTTATGTGTGTTTTCTCTATCGTTTTTGTCCTTGTTTCTTTAAAACAAAATCCTTTTTCCTTTTCATATCTTCCTTTATATTTTATTTATTTTAAAAATAAATGCAAACTTTTTTCATAAATATACGTTGAGAATTTTTTCTATACATGTCGAGCATTTGTTTATACACCGTGAACATTTTTTAAAAAGTATGCAACCGTTTTTACATTTTATAAAAAAAATCTTAAAAATGTAATGAATTTTTTAAACACATGAATCTCTTTTATAAATTATGAGATTGCGTAAACATTTTTTACAAATATAGTGAAATTATTTTAAACATCACGAATATTTCTTAGAATGTACGAACATTTTTCGAAAACCACAAGAATAAGAGTTTTAACACGCCTCCAACATTTTTATAACACACGGTGATTTAGAAAAAAATTGAACAAAGTAATTTTCAAAATGTAAGAATATGCTGGCATATGCAGGGGAAGCCTCACATTAATCTATAAGCTAAGGAGAATTATAGGCAAATTATAGGCGCAATCAGAATCAACATGTAGACTAATTATCACATGCCTCAGTTACATACCGCAAAGATTGGAGCATATAAATTTGCGTCATGTGGGACTCCCGTGAGGGCACGAGCTGATCGATATCCAGTAGAAACCACGAATCGGCGAATTTTATTCATGAAAAATCATTTAATAATTCTCCAGATATTGAACTTTGTAGTATTTTCAATACTTAGCCAAAAATGCTGAGGGAAAACAATGTTTAAATTCAATTTTTGAAGCTCAAATTGCACATGTTTGACTCAAAAACAATTCACAACTTTGCTTCTAGTTTAAAGAGCACACATTGAACAATAAAATTTATATTAGCCTGCTTGTAAGCACTTAAGCAAATTATTAAACTAGAAATTAAAAAAAATCTTAATCAACACTATTTACATCATATAACATATACAACACAAGCAACATATACATGTTATAACTTAAACGTGAAATGCATTAATGACACAAAGCTTGATGATTATGCATGATGATGATCATGATCAAATTTTTTATTACTTTTTAACATCTAGGATGTTACAATAATCGTCGTGTTTTTTTACCTTGACGTGCCAATAAGTCTGGGAGTAGAGAGCAGCATGTAGCTGCAGTACTACACTATACCCTTAGTGCATTGAAAAAAAAACTATATTCTTCTTATTAATAACGTTTACCACCCACATGCATGTAATTAAATCGAAATGACCTTACTTATAGACAATGATTTGAAATTTTAATGGATCAAAATCTTAAAATTAAAATTACTCTTTCCGTCTCAATAAATATAATTTGCTTCGTCTATTGTATACACGCTATCTCTAGTAGTACGTATATAGTAAAAATATGTAACTAGAAAACTAAAATGACCTATAATTTGCAATTCAGAGAGGTCGAGTAGTAGCAAAAGTGGAGGAGAATGCGAATGATTTAAACGCTGGGAACGCAGCATGATCACCGTGCTGCCCATCTATTAACACAAAGCAGAATACCTAGGCGGTGAGCAAAGAATAAAGAAAGACTAGCTGCCAGCAGCCAACAACACGCAAAGGGTATTACTTCCTTTCCAGAAACAAAGTGTAAATAAAGCATCCAAATTCCAAAGTGCAAAGGGTATTCTCATCAAGAGCATCGTTTTTTATTGAACAGGAAGCTGAGCCCTTCTGGTAACATTATATTAGCAGAGAGTTCAGAAGACGTTCAAGAGTGAACTCAACTCTGGAGGCAAGCTTGGGGTGACAAGGGGAAGCTGAGCTGAGCTAGGAGAACAGAAGCAATGGATAATATGGTACGTGATGTTTCACGGAAACTAATTTGTGTTAACTATCTGTTGATTATTTAGCATCAAATATTATTATCTTTTATTATGCCACAAAAGACTAGCTCGGCCCTGATAACAAAAGAACACCGATAAGTACTAATATATTATCGCTTTGTAACGCTTGCATCTACCTGTTCTTATTTAATTATTACTCTATCACTGTTTTTATTATAGATAGTGGCAACTGGGCCTACTTTTTTTTGCCTGAAACATATATTCTATTAGCTTTGGAAAGTGGATATCCACAAAGTATAACATTAATTGTTTTAGTCTTTGAGTTGTACGTCATAATATTCATAAGAAAGAAAAGGCAAGCAGCCCTTGGATGTAGTTCTCTTTGCTCCGATTCAGCCAATTCATCAGCAAAATCAGAACAGAAGCCATGGATACAGAGCAACCAGATAGGATAGTATCATTCGTCTAATGTTTATCCCTTTTATCCGCAACACTCCGCCCCGGCCCACTTCTTTTTTTTCCTTCCTATCACCTCTAAATAATACTCCCCATGTTCCTACATATAAGTCTTTTTAGAGATTTCACTAAGGACTATGTAGTCCATTGTGAAATCTTTAAAAGACTTATATTTAAAAACGAAGAGAGTAAATAGGATAGCCTTTTCTAACCATATAGTATAGATTTTCGTCTGCTTGGGGAAGATGACTTGGTGTGGTGGAGGTGCACCCTAGAGTGGGTAGGGTAGGAGAGGGAGCCTCTCAGGTGCATCCTCTAAATCCAACCATGCGTCACCTTCTAAAAAAACATGTCTATGCATGCATCAGGCCAGTGGGAGAGAAAAGAGATAAGGTGTGGGTGGAGGGCTTGAGGGCGGCAACTGGTGGGAGAAACACTAGCCGATCGATTTATGATTTTTAGGAATCACATAGAAATTTTGTCCGCTTCTAAAAATAAAGGAGCTTGTCTCCTAAAATCATTTTTGTATTAGTGTTGTCTCCTTCAACGCACTGCCTAATGAAGTAAAAGTGTGTCTCAATGTGTTTGCTCCGGCCATGAAGGACAGGGTTCTTGCATAGCTGGATTGCTAACTTGCTGTTGATGTTGATCATTGTGATGTACTACCTCCGTCCAAAAATATAAGACAGTTTTTTGCAAGCTAAAATAGCTTGTAAAAACGCCTTATATTATGAGACGGAAGGAGTAGTTATCTTGCCCATATAGAGGACCCAGCTAGATGTCTTGGCAACGATGTACACCGCCTCATAGCTTTACAGAGCCACCACCTGTACCATTGGTGCATGGCCAAGGCAGAAGGGGACTCAGATGGTGCTCGTCCTTTCGCCGAGGTCTCCTTGCCATGTCGGCATCGTTGTACCCAGTGAGATTGAGCTCACTGGACACCTTGGAGTAGATTAAACCTTGATGAACAGTGTCTAGGACGTAGCGAAGAATGTGTTTCACAGCACTCATGTCTTCGATCATCGTCCACTCCATAAACCAGCTTGCATTGCCAACTTTGAATGCAATGTGACAGAGAGTTTAATCAACACGTTGGTTAGTGCTTTTCTTACTCAGCTTCAAGCGTGGCTCCATGGGAACTTCCACTAGATTACTCAACTTCATTACTGAAGTAGTAGCTCAAGTGCCCAAGGTCACTCATCTTGAATGAGCTCCTCATCTCGCCCTTGAATTGCTCGAGCTCCCAAGGATGCACGCCGGTGAGGTTTAAGTCGCGGATGTAGATGTTGAGCAAGAGGCGTACCCACCTGACTCTGCATGTGTAGAATCCGTGCTCCTCAGTGTAACGTGTGAATCCGGGCGCCACCAGTGTTCGGTCAATCTTAGCATTCCAAGCGTGAGGGGCTTGTCACAGCCAATAGAGCACCTTATGCAGCCTCAGAATGCGTCACTCCTGCCTAACGATGACAAATCCGAGAGGCTCAATCAAAATCCATCTCTCTAAAAATTGTTCCCAAGTTGGCCGGCCTCTAGAGATCGGTTTTTAGAGGTGGTTGGATCTAGAGTCAGCTCTAGATATAGGTGCAGCACAGTAAAATTTATACCTTTTTCAAACGAAGTTGGATGCAGACAAACTTTATATCAAAGTTGTATAACTTAAATAGATCAACAAATTTGTAGTAGACATCATTTTCATTTGTTTGAAATCATTTAGTTCTCGCAGATTGTGTCTGAAGTTCTCACGTTTTAAAATTGAAAATTTCCAAACGATCTCAGACGGAGAAACAAACAAAACCAATGTTATAGATCTCGAAAACATATAAAATATTGCAGTTGTGAACTTTTTTATTTGAAATAATCTATGGTCCTAAAATTTTGCTTGAATTCCCTGCATATTGAAATTTGAATTTTTCAAACGACCTCGGATGAGAGAAACAACAAAAACCAAAGTTGTAGATCTCGTAGAGCTATACAACTTTGTAGTTGAGCACCTTTTCATTTGGAATCATTTATCCAAAGAAAAGTATGTTTGAATTTCTCACATTTAAAATTCAAATTTTTCACACGACCTCGGATGGAGAAACGTCCAAAACCAAAGTTTTAGTACACGATGATATCTACAACTTGCAGTTCAATTTGTAGAGGAACCGTGGGGATACTAATTTCATAGTCATAAGTGATCCGAACAGCCGCACGAGCACGTATTTCATCGCGTGACTTGCGGCATGTGGCTGCCTGGTGAGGGTCTCCTTGGATCAAAAGAAAAAAAAATTGGCTTGATTTGTGATTTCTGAAATTCGAATTTTGGGGCAACTGGATTCTGAGCCGCCTCTAGAAATCTAATTTGTAGAGGCGGTTCGTGTTTCTAGTCACCTCTAGAAATCATTGGTATATACAGTAGATACAGCCAGGCCAGCCGCCTCTACATATGCATCCCAGCCAGCTTTAAAAATCTTTTATGTATCACATGTCCTCTCTCTCCCTCTCTCCGTCTCTCAATCTCCCCCATTTTCTGTCGTCGGACACAAACAAGAAAGTACAGATGAGCACGCTGAAGATTTGGGCACTGAAAGCGGCAGCTTTTTTTACTCGATTTGCAAAACTTAAATACTCCCTCTGTCTCGATTTATAGGATATGCGCGTGGTTCTTGATCATTGATTTGATTAACTAAATATGCGTTATATGTTACAAAAAGTATATCATTAGATTCTTAAACGGATGTAGTTTCTGAACATATATTTTTAATCATGTATGATATATATTTAGCTAGTTAAATTGCCAACCTAAAACTAGACGCATGCCCCGTAAACTGAAACGGAGGGAGTACATGAATTACAACACCTACATGGCCTTGTCCGTGGCCACGGACATGCACGGAGTGAGCTTCCCACGACATGCGCCATCCCACACGTCACCCGGTTTGTGCGCGCCATCGACGCACCCTTGTGCACACTATCTGCGCCACTGAGCTCCCTGGCGACAAGAGAGACTACCCACACACACATGCACATATGTATTATACGCACATCAGATTATTGCTAACAGCACAAAAACATAGAGAAGTAATTCATAGGCTAAGGGCTGAGACTAGCCTCAATTGGTTGGAGGTGTTTGCATGTTATCTCCTAGGCTTGAGTGATTGAGTCCATTACATCACCAATTTGTATCTTGTCTTCTTTATTAGAATATATATTGTATTTCGCCTTTTTTTATTCTTATTTTATTGTTTTATGAGGAGACCTTGTTTGGCTGTGTGCATCTCAGTTATGCAGAGGCCGGGTGTAATGCTTAAACCTTTTAAGTAATAAAGCACCCCTTTTCGAAAATATATTCGCCCTCCTCCTTGGATTTCTCTGAACAACTAACAGAAGATCATTGCATAACAAAGGTTTTTTTTTTTGAGATGAATGGAACATTGCGATTCCATTAATAACGGTGCTCAGCTAAATCGCTGGCGACCTGAATCATTACAACGCACCAAGCGCCGCAATGGTGTGGGCAACGGGACCCTGAAGGAATCTTGAATTACAAACAAGCCCCTGAAATAAGCAGAAAGGACCCCATCTCTTGGATAGAAACTGCAATCTGGTCCAAATCTTCGGAACCGTGGATATCTTGGTCCGGCCAGACCTCCGCGGCTAGCCACCGTAGACACCATCCTGAAGACGCACTGCCTCCCAATAGGAGCTGCCGGCAGAGGGAGGAAAGAGGCCGGCGACGCAAGTTACGGCAAGGTTCAGGAGAGGTCGAGACGGCACCAGGCACGACACACGCGAAAAGAAACTGAGTATCGCCCACCTTCAAAACAGTTCACCTGGGGACGTCCCTGTAACCGTTCCATGTAAACTATAGCGCGGAATGGTGAAAACAACGAGTTGTGGGGGCATCCCTATAGCCGTGTACCGGGGTTCACGAAACGAGGAAATCACCCAGGGACCTTCATCTCAAGTGCCCACGAGGCCATGAAAGAAAAGAACTCTTTTACATATAAGCCCCCATGGTTTCTGTAAATTGCATGTTTTTCCCTAGTACGAATAAAAAGGCCCCCTCCCCCCGCCTTATATTCTTAAATGTTTTTTTAAATAATAAACCAGACAATGAAGAATGCCCATTTTTGTGTTGGAAATATGCCCT
>CBMN011744578.1:0-10164 GCA_000582825.1 Hordeum pubiflorum | reverse complement strand
TTTTCACCAGCTCACAGTCGTTTCCACAGCTGCGTTGCCAAACAGCAAACCTTCACTACAGCTGTTTTCTCAACACAGCAGTTTTGCCATCACAGCAAGTCCACAGCTGAAACTGTTGAAACTGAAGCTCAAACAAACACAGCATATATATTTTCATGCGACTTTTTTAAATTTGTTTTTTTTATCGAAACTAACCCGTGAAGTATTTCTTAAGCGGCCAGTCGGCCATTTCTACCTACTATGTGATCGTCAGGCCAGAGTAAATTTAGATCTTCAGCACACCAACAACACAGTTTCGTGTTAAAAAAACAACAACACTGTTTCGGAGACAAGCATTCAATTAAGACTAGCTCGCTGTACCACCTTAATGTGAGCTCGTAGTATCATCATATACGTTGCCGCTCAGTGCTGCTGCCGAACAGCCCTGCTCTCTACCCCCCTCTTTCTTTCCCAGTGAGCAAGCGCACCAGGAGCGGCCATGGCGACCGTGGCAACTGCCGGCACGGAGCAGCGTCACGCCGTCTTCTTCCCTTTCCCGGCGCAGGGCCATGTGAAGCCGGCGCTCGGCCTGGCCCAGCTCCTCCATCGTTGCCATGGCTTCCAGGTCACCTTCGTACACACGGAGCACAACCGCCGGCGCCTCCTCCGCTCGCGCGGCCCCGGCGCTCTCGCGGGATCCCTGGGTTCCGCTTCCACTTCGCCGCCGTCCCGGACGGCCTTCTACCGTCCGAGGCGGACGCGTCGCAGGACATGGGCGCCCTGCTGTCCACCACGGAGGCCCTGGTCCCGCACTTCAGGAGCCTCGTCTCCGGCCTCCTCCCGCCCGCGTCCTGCGTCATCTCCGACGTCGAGCCCATCCTCTACGCGTCCAAGGAGACGGGCCTTCCCTGCGTCACCTTCTGGATCATGAGCGCGTTCTCCTTCATGGCGTCCCAGCAATTGCAGTAGATATGGGCATTGTCCCCCTCAAAGGTGGAGTACATACATCGATCCATTGTTTTTGCCATGAAAAAACAGCCTTACAAAATAAATGTGTTGTGCACTTGTGCTCGCTTTGGGAACCAGAGGCCGAGCAGCTGAGGAATGGATACCTGGACGACACGGTCCTGGACTGGGTGCCGGCCGGGGATGCCCAGCGACATCTGCCTCAGAGACTTCCCGAGCTTCATCCGCACGGCGGACCCCGACGACGCCATCCTCAGAATCATCCTGGGTGCAATGGCGTGCCACAGGACCACTCCGTCGGCCATCATCTTCCACACCTTCGACGAGATCGACCGCGAGGCCATGTCCACCATCCTGCCACCGACCTACGCCGTCCGGCCGTTGCCGCTCCTCCTCGGCCAAGTCTCTGGTGGAGTGGCTGACACGCTGGAACCAGACCTGTCGAGGGTGAACCGCGTCTGCCTGGAGTGGCTGGAGGGCAAGCGGGCAAACTCGGTGCTGTACGTGAGCTTCGGGAGCATAACGACACTCACGAGCAGAGCAGCCAGCTGGTGGAGTTCGCGTGGGGTTTGGCTGGCAGTAAGTAACAAGGACTTCCTGTGGGTGATCAGAGACGATCAGGTGAACGACAGCGACGGCCCTGCCGCCGCCGTGCTGCCACCGGAGTTCCTGGAGGAGACGAAGGCGAGGAGCCACGTGACGAGATGGTGCCCGCAGGAGGCGGTGCTCCGGCACGAGGCGACGGGCGCGTTCCTGACGCGGTGCGGGTGGAACTTCGTCCTGGAGAGCCTCGGCGCCGGGTGCCGATGCTGTGCTGGCCCTTCGGTGTCGACCAGTGCACGAACGCAAGGTACGTTTGCTCCGAGTGACGCGTCGGCCTGGAGATCGGCGGCGATGTCAAGAGGGGCGAGGTGGAGGCGGCCGTCGAGGAGGTGATGGAAGGGGACGACGGAAAAGAGACGAAGAGAGTGGCGATGGAGAGGAAGGAGAAGGCTGCCATGGCTGCCCTCTTGGGTAAATCTGGAGAAGGTGGTCAATGAGGTACTACTTGTTGTGCACCCTAGCAAGATTAGTGATACCGGATTATGAGCAGGCTCTGTGCTTTCGATCCATCTTTCTCAAAAAATAATCTTTGTCGAAACTTAATGTGTTGTTCGTTTGTCAAGAAAATGAATGCGGGTTAGGTGATCCATTATGTGCTAGTACAAAACCCAACTACACTCTTCAATGTAGCATGATTCATTTGGTATTTTGGTACCACCGAAACATTGTGGTTCGTAATCCCTCCCTTCTATGGTAAGCATATATAACTTTAAAGACTTTGATGTCTATAGTAAGCATACAAACTTAAAGACTTTGGTGTTTTGGTATTTTCTGGAGTCAGATATCATCAAGTATTGTACTCGTATAAAAAGTTTGGCCAAGAAATGATTCCCGTTGACTTCAGGGCGGAAAAACAAATATGACGACAAAGTAGCATGAATGGTACTTGTATATAGCATTTCGAATTATTTATTTTCCGCCGAGAATACCATGAAAGTCATTCCTTGACGAATCTTTGTATACAAGTACAATACTTGATCATATTTGATTCCAAAAAGATTCAAAATATTTTAACTATTTTACAATTACTAAATTGTTTTTTTTTCATATAAGGAGCTCATGAGACAAAGTGAAGGTATGGGACAGCCAGTTCACCACAGAAAGTGAATTTGATCCTTTAGTTTAGAAGTCTTCTTTGTTCGAAAAATGATACCCAGGTTCATCATGATATTTCTCCCGACCTTCGTCCCTTCGTTAGTTCAATCAAATGAACTAAATTTACAAAAGGTGATGCTATTTTGGAATTTCAATTCATTTGGTCGAACTAAAGGTTTGGAGCGTACCCTAGAGGTTACACATTTGCATTGCATCCCTAGTCATTTGGCGCTCCTTAAGAAGCGCCACGCATGTTTGTGGAGACATGACAATACTGTCTGCTATCAAAGATGGGGTTTTGCTACTATACACATGTCTAGTCTAGTTTATAAGAGTGCTTGCGGCATCAGACTAAATCGCAGCGGGTTACAAATGTCTTTCACTTTATAAGGATGCATCTGATCGGCGAACCTTCTGCTCCACGCAACCGAAGTGGCAGGCAATGCAACGAGTATATCCCAGATTTGACATTCTCCAGTTTGAGGCCCTCCACAAGAATGACATCCTGAATGGAACCAAAGAACAGCAAAATATCAGGTATATGGTGTTCTATTCCAGCTGGCCTCTTCAAAACTTGTTAGGTCAACGTGAGCCAACAGGCATGTTTAGAGGCCACAAAAATTTGTCACTGACCCAAAATTTAGAAGCTCAACTAGGAACATTAACAGTCCTAATCCACTGAGGATAGGGAAGCGGAGTGTCATCTAGGGAAGTAACATAGGAGGCCCTCCTTCAGCGTACCGTTAAATGCGTTGCCCTTGAGAAGGACTTCACTACTTTCGCAAATAAATATCAACAGGGCTCAAATGTTCTTTATTTTACTGGGCGAACACCGGATTCGTTTAAAGTTACTGTTGGAGACTGCATGTTCAGATTACCGGAAACGCAAGGAAGATGAAGTTCGGAGCACCGGGCACAAATAGAAAGTACAATAAGAAAAGAGATGCAATAATGCAAACATAATTCAAACGGTAAATAAGAACTAAAAAAAATACTCCAAGTATCTTCATACCCGATTTTGGAGAAAAACTAAATGTGAAGGGATCAAGTCATCGAAAGCTGCAACAGACAAATAGTCTATTCCTGCAAAAACATGATAACAAAAGTTAAATACTTTTTTGAGAATAATAGTGAAGAGATAAATATAAATGAGAGAGTTAATGCAGGGCAATTTTTTTAACCTGACCAAGATGGAGAAGTTTGTACTGGAGGTAAACGCAATCCAAGTGAAAAGAACTCAAGAGATGACTCCAATTTATGGTAATCCGAGAGAGGCAGAGAGAGAAATGAAGAACAAGTTTCCAGAGCTTGACAAAAGCCAAACCAAGGAGAACAGGGCTGATGTGTAAGTAGCAACTAACAGGAACGCATATTGCAAAAAGGAATTGGATGGAGCAGAAGGAATGCAATGATAATGAGATCATGGTCCAGGGGATATGGAATGACAGAGTGCATGGTGTGTGGAGCACTCGGTGCATGAAAACACGACACTTCCAATCCCGGTATGCTAAATGCTAATGGTGCAAACAGAAACCACTATAGTTCAGACCAATGACACACACAGTAATCAAGTGCACAAACTTAACACAGTTGCATACAGAACTAAGTTAAACATTAGTGTCAATAGATACAGTGAAGGACCTCATAAAAGGATGCAAAGCAGTTGGAACTCACCGACAAGCTTAATATCTGTGTTGTCTACCAACCATTGAGCACCATCTTTCATAAAACCCACATAGCTTGTGTCAAACTCTTTCTTCCACATCAGGTTCCTGCATGACAACAGTTTCACTGAATTCACTTTCCCAATTTATCACATTTTGCTCTACAGTTTGGCATAGTAAAACACTTTGTGCAGTAATTTACTTCAATAAACTGCATAATAGATAGTTAAAATAGAGGATACAAGATGTTCTATAGAGAAAACTATTCAGGGGTAGTATGAATCCAAAAGCACATGATTAGACAGAAGGAAGATAGATATAGGGAAAACATATTCCCAGATTGATAAAGGTGGCCACTGAAAATACATGCCAAGGCCCCGGTCAATGAACTTTATGCGCTTTGGTTGTTCAAATAGCAGAGGGGGGGGGGAGTCTAGATGTCTTGTCTAGGAAAGGATAAGTACGTATGCAATGTACCCATTCAGGGTGCAGTTACCGAGTCTTCTGGACGGATACAAATTGCAATGAAGACAAATTCAGTGGTATCAGGGGAATTATTTGAAGTTTTTCCCAAATTGAGGATGCAACAAAGTAATCATCACTATAATACAAAGTGACATGCAGTTGGACGCGTGTTCAAGAAAAAAACAAAGCAATTATCACTTGTTTGCATCTACCAAAGATGCTTTTTGCAGTCGATGCACACCTTTGGATTGGCATTTTCTATACAACGAAACCTTCTATCGATTTGCTAGGTGAAGTGCCAAGGGAGTAATGTAAATCTTCAGAATTTAAAGCACCCTAGATCTTTTACAGAAAACTATTTTCTTTCTTACTACAAGAAGACAGAGGCCATATACTACCAGATAAGAAGTTGAGAATTAAATTACTTCTCAATAGATAGCAGTAGGTTCATGTATTGCTTGCGAATATCTCAGCTGAATCTCTTTCCAAATATTGGGCATACTATAAGTTAACAATAAACACCGTGTCAAATCATTCAAAATAGTTACAGGGCCATATCAAATGCAAAATGCTATTTGAGTGCAAACATCCAAAACTACACATTCTTTTGGATAACGGATAAAGCGGATGGTCTTAAGAAGGCGAACATAAGAGCTTTTTTGAACATGTAACGAAGTAACTCAAAGTTACCCACTCATGTGATGCCAAAGACTACCTGGATCTAGTCCCTTTACTTTGTTAGTGTGGCAAAAGGTTTTTTAACATGAAGTTCAAATGATGGCAATTAAATATTAGTTTGATGTTCCCCTGAGCGTAACGTGAAAAGAAGATGTTCATATCAAAATCTGTAAGCATGATTACCACAAATGAGCAGATAATTGGGTTAAAAGCCATTACCTGTCAGTGTTTAATGTTCTGAAAAGTACCCGTTGAACTCCTTTAGGAATATGTAAAGATTCCATCGTTTTAGCTGCAATGATAGATCAACTCAATATGTAGATTCCATGTCTAATTAAACAGATATTATTATTAAGAGACATTAGATCAGACTTCACCAAACATTAGTTAGACATGTTTGACTTCCTGTCGTCGGTGTTTGATTCTTTGACACATTTCCTTGACCATGTAGCTCATTTTTCATAGACTCATGCTTTTTCTAAAACTTCTATAAGTTCTGAGCACCTATTTGTTGGCCACAAAAGGTGTGACACGACTTAGCCAATCACACATGACCAACATAATAATCCGCAGCAAGCAAATAGTGAGGCTAAGTAAACAACACTAGACTTTTTACTGCACTAACAAATAAGTGAAGGGAACAAACAATAGGAATTTTACCAGTAATATTTTCATCCCTTGGAACATCAACCAGCAGTGCAGGACCTAGTAACACAAAATCAGTTACTAAAATTGTATAAAACAATTGCATATATGTATTAAATATGTACATCTAATTGTAACCCTGTGTGTAATGATTCATATGTAGACATCATATGCTACATAATGCATTTTCTATCAATAATGGCATGTTCAATATGTAATACCACTCATTTTTGCAAGCCTGAGGAATGAGCTATGATCGTGTACATGCAATGCTTACAAAATCTTATGTTACTCAAGAACCAATAATCCTAGACCTACGGGTAGTTAACGGGGTTGTTACGGAGAGAGTGAGATGTGCCTTTCTTAATAATCTCCCCCACCCCTCTGAATTTCAGGGGTGACCAACCCCTAACCAATGATAAGCCTCCACATCAGCCTGTAATTCATCTCTGTAAAAATATGTCCAGTAGATGTAGCATTACTACTCAACAATAGTTAACATGAAAATTTAGCCGACTATAAGTAAGAAAATGTTTGAACCACTGGAACAGAGCTCTTATAGACTGGATGGTATCAGCACCTCTAAACCAAGAAAGTAAGGAACCATGATGTAGCAACCATTCTCGGTTTCTCCAGTACTGATCCCTCCTCTGTCCCAGAAAAATATAATATTTCTAAAAATTCCCTATGCACCAGAATTTTTCGGGTTTTATAGTTTGATGAACGGAATGGCTTTCACAGGAAATATTTTTTGGACGACCATTGTATACATGTTCTGCCGACGGCTTTCAATCTCCCATCAAGAACAGTAACGAAGCAGCAAAGTAAAGTTGCCATAATCTGCCTAATTTCCAAACTTCTGCATCGAAGAGTGTCGTTCAATTCAGACAAATTCCAATCCCCAAAAATGAATCCGCATAGCAATTGGTTACAGTCCTCCAATTGCATGTAACTTAATCCCTGCTGGCAACGCAAACATCCAACAGAGCGACACGTTCAGAACGGCCACCGCTTCACTGGTAGGAGTACTAACGAAATTGCTGGCGAATAAAAAAAACAAGCGGCGGCGGCGGCGGCGGCGGCGAAGTGAGCTCACCGTTGAGGACGTCGAGGTCGAGGGTGTCGACGTCGAAGCCAGCGTCGAAGTAGTGCTGGAAGACGTGGCCGGGGGCGTCGACGTGGGTGCCGGTGTGGGTGGGCATCCGCATCTCGGAGTTGTTGGCGAGGGAGCCGTTGCGCATGGAGGCGGGCAGCCACAGGAACTGGCCCACCCCGGCGCCGGACTCCCACGAGGGCATGTCCTCCCGGTAGTAGTGGGTGATGTCCAGGATGCGGCCCCCGCCGTGCGTCTCCCGGCGCTCCGGCGCCAGCACGGGCTCCGCGGCGCACGACGCCATCTGGCTGGTGTAGGCCGGCTGGGCGCACGGTGCGGCGGCGGCGACGAGAGGGAGGAGGAGGTGGAGGAGGAGGACGACGAGCAGGGGAGGCGCCATTTGGGGCACGAGAGATCAGTTGCTTCTCTCCCTCGGCGTCGCGGATAGGTGCGGGTTATGAGGTGGTGCTGCTTCAGTTTCGCAGCACATTTTACTGCAGCATTTTACTTCAACTACTCCCACATTTCCTGGAGAGAATTCCTTATTTAACACCCTGTTTAAATTATATGCCTTATTTGATATTGACAAAATATTTCTTCTTTATCTAATACCGAGTTTAAATTTCATGTCTTTTGTAACACTTCTGTCTATTTTAAATCTAAATAACACCTGAAAAGATCAATTTACCCTCATGTGGTATGTTTGTGCACGCCGTGCTACTGATGCGTGTGTGCGTGCGTGCGTGCTGTTGTGTATGTTGCTCGGTGTGTGCTGTGGTGTTGCTGAGTGCGTGTGTTTCTGTGGGTGCTACTGTGTGTCGATGCGTGTGTGCGTGTATGTTGTTGCGTGTGTATACGTTGCTGTGTGTGTGCTAATGTGTGTGTTTTACTCCTCTACGCTGATGTTGTGTGTATGCTACTGCCCTGCACACATTCATATCACATGAAGGGTAAAAAAGGTCTTTTCAAATGCCATTCAGTCTCAAAATGGACGAAAGTGTCATAATGACATAAAATTTAGACTCATTATTAGATAGAAAAAAAAACTTTTCAATGTTAAATAAGGAAACAAAATTTAAGATAATGTTAATAAGGAATTGTTTTCATTTCAGGTTGCGGTGATTTTTTTTTTTGAGAGGGAGAGAGAACTTGCGAGTAGTGATTTCTGCTGAGCTGCTTAGGCAAATTTCGGATTTGCATATTGCACTGCCGCGTTCGTTCGTGATTTACCATGTTTTAGACATGACACCCTCTCTAGTATTCTCTTTGTTTCTGGCATTTCCTACTCTTCGATTGCTTGTTTTTTTATGAAAAATAGATAGATGGGACGGTGGCCGTGGAGACTTTCTAGACGCAGTATTATTATCTTCAATTTCGCTAAAGCACATCTAGATGTGCCATAAGTATTGTATATCTAAGTCCTATATCATTGATCTTACGCGAAGATTCGTGTGGGTATTTTTTATCTTTTCGACAAGGGAAATATATTAATATCGCGAAGATACCAATTACGTCTGGCCTCTGTACCAACAAGATGTTCAAAAACATTAAGGATACACACAGCCAAAAAAATAAAAAGAACAGAAAAAAGAAAAAAGAAAAAAAAACCCGCCACGGTGAACAATCGCTAGCAGCAGAGGCACTCTAACCACCACGAAAGACAACATTCGAAATTCAAAAGAGGTTCTCCAAAAGCAACGCCTCCAAGGAGGAAACAATGCACAAGCGTTGTCATTGCCCGATCGAAGATCTTGGGCTTTCACCCCGAAGAAAGTCCGAGTTCACCCAAAAAACAATGCCTTCAACAAGGCCATTGCTAGGTACAACTAATAAAGGCCAGACCTTGGGTTTTCACCCTGGAAATCGAGACTCGGTACTCGAGGAGCACCACCAACAATGCAGCCCTCCAGTGTTGCCACCCCCGCTTACCAAGGCCACTGAAACAAGTCACCATACACCTGGCACACAATCTTCGTCGCATCCAATATACTCTTTCATCGAAACTTCAAGACCTCCAATCACGCCGCCATGACTTTCCCCACCTCTATCAATGCCTTGAGAATCTTAACTTAGACATGTCCCATGACACCAATAAGAGAGCGAAGCTTCACGTCGCGTCCTCTTAAGGCCATGTTGGCTGATAATAAGAGCACGTGCGACCGGAGATTTTCCGATGTAGATATCCAAGAGCGATATACACCAATCTATATAGATCTCTGACAGAAAAGACTGGAACTCGCCAGCTGCCAGATCCAAGAGGTCAACATCCGGTAGAAAGATGACTTGGCGGAAGAAGAATGCTAGGGCTAAAATCCGGTAGAACCAGATAGGGGAAGGCCACCACCATGAAGGGGAGCTGCACCACGAGCTGGAACTCCCTAAGCCGTGCCACCACCCTCCATGTCGTCCGCAGACCTGCACGCCTCAGATTGGGCCGCCCAAAAACAACCACCATCGAGGAGCCGGAGCCTCCCGCAACCACCACGAGGGGAGAGACAACGCGCAGCCGCAGGAAGGTGCTACGGATGGCCGACCGCCGGCGAATCACCGCGCTGCGCTCCCAAACGCACTGGTCCAGATCGAGCCGCACCTTCACCAATGCATCCGCACGTCGTACGTTCAGCACCCGGGCTGCCGCACGGCCACGGAACCCACCACGTGCCACTTCGGACCTCCCTGAGCCACCCCCTCCACGCCAAAAGGGCAGCCGCCGCCGCTGGCCCCCAAGCAGACAGATCTGACCCGTCTCTTCGCTCCTCCTCCCGCGACAAGACGGCCAGGAGAAACAGCAGAAGCTCCCTGCCGTGCCACCATCCTTGGAGCGAGCGAAGCTTTGACAGGAGCTCCTCAAGCGGAGGCGAGACGGAGGGAGGGGTGGGTGGGGAACGTGCCTACGCGACTAGGGTTTTCCCTCATGTCGCCAGAGTAGGGGCGACGCGGGGGGCTTGCGTCTTGGATGGGAGGAGCTCACTAATT
>CBMN011744577.1:0-12933 GCA_000582825.1 Hordeum pubiflorum | reverse complement strand
TTCGGGTTAGGGTTCGGGTTTCAGTTTGAAAAACCCGAAATACCCATACTACCCAAATTATTGATACTAACCAAATTATTCATGCTATTATTACACTGTTGTGTTACCCATACTAGCTAAAATACCCATATTACCCGAAATACCCATATTATCCTAATTATTCATACCCAAAGTTGATGTGTGCACAGAATATTTCGGATTTTTAGGGTACCCGAATTACCCGAACTGAAACTTTGGGTAATTTGGATTCGGGTATTTTTTTTGGCAGAAAAAATTTTGGTTCCCATTTTTGACTACCCGAACTACCCGAACCGAAATAATCAAAATACCCGAACGCCTAGGGTGACCTCCATCCAAAGGCTCACTCGTAAACTTGAGTGATTATGCATGCTTCGCATCATATCGATAAGGGTTTGACTGCGATGCTCAGCCACACCATTTTATTGTCGTTCACCACGCATTGAGTAATGAGCAACGATTTCATTTTCTGATAAGAACTTGGCAAAAGGTCCAGGAATCTGCCCGTAAGGAGCATGCCTACCATAATACTCTCCATCGCAATCAGACCGTACAACTTTAATTTCTGCGTTCGGTTGATTTTCAACCTTGGCTTTATAGACCTTGAATTTCTCTAAAGCTTCAGACCGGTCGCGTATGGGATAAATATACCATAGCGGAAAAAATCGTCTGTGAATGTAATGAATGGATCAAAACCATCCACGGACTTAACATTATAGGGTCCACGTATGTCTGTATGAATTAATTCTAAAACTCTGCGGATCTTAGTGCTCTGTTTTCGCGTATTTTCCACTAATGCAAAAAAAAATCAACATAGTTAAAGTTCTTTGACTTTCGATGCATTTATCTCAAATTTCCGCGGGCTCACCACGTCACGCAGTAAATTGGGCTTCGGTCCAAGTGGCTCACCTGGCCCAATCCAGTTCCGAGTTCGGCTAAGAAAACTCCCAACTCCGAGGAGCAGCGACCAGACCCAACGGTAAAAGAAGATGCCGACCCTGGCGGCCTCGCCCCGTTAAAATCCCCAATCCCAACCCAAATCGGCCGCCGCCGAGCCCTCGACCGTCGCCGGCGCAGCGGAGCCTTCCGCCGGAGCGCCTCGAACTCCTCCTCGTCCTCCTCCTCGTCCTCCTCCCCGTGCCGTCCTCCACCGGATCGGCGCGGATCGGGGACTCGCGCGAATCGACTCCTCCTGCCACGCAGCGTAAGCCCTAGCTTCCCTGCGTCGCCGCCGCTTTCAATCTAGATTAATCCGGTGTTGTTTGCTGCGATTAATCGTTTGAAAATCTGCGCCCAGCAAACCATCGGGACATCTGATGTAATTTCGCTTCGAATCTGTTTGGTCTTTGATATTTGCAGCGAGATGTCGGAGTACCAGAACGTCGTCGTGGGGAAGCTCAAGCTGAAGGGGAAACCGCTGGATGTCAAGGAGGGCGGAGTCAAGAAGAAGAATAAGAAGAAGCACCGCCGCGAGGAGTCGTCTCAAGGCGACCACGGCGAGCTCCGCGAAGGTACTGCTTGGTTCTTCACCGAAGTCGCCCCTTCTAAGCACATCCGTTCAGATTGCTAACCTAATTATATTTTTGACTGAGCATTGTATTAGGGTTGGTATCTTGACCGATTTGTTGCACTCTGAAATCTAAACGATTTTTAACCCATCTGCTGGTTAGCTCATTGATTGATCACTATTGTCTAAACGATGTTTTGCTTGTTATGTTATGTATGCTCACGGCATGGGATATATTGATAAAGTAACCATGTATCGATGAGCATTAGTGTCTGCTATGGCTGGTACTATGATAGTTTTGTTGCACTCTAAACATGGATATGGTTTTGGCCCATCTGATGTTTAGTTAATTGATAGATGGCCATTGTCTACATGCTCGTTGTTTGTTCTATTATGTCTGCGCCATCGAATATATTATGGATGATCATAACACAAATATTTACTTGTTTAATATGCGCATCTTTGTTTCCCCATGTATATTTGGCGTCAGTTGGGGTGTATTTTTGGATACTTAGTAGTTAGTTTGTGCTTTGTAGCTGGTTGACACTGTTTTGCTGCCCTGATTTCTTCTTTGATTTGGTAATATGGTAGGAATAAACAAAAACATTGTAGTGCTGTTACTTGAGGGACTGATAATGTTATAGCTGGTAAGTGGGATTAGAGTTTGTATATCTATGTGAACTGAAGCTAATTCTGAACTAAGAAGAAACATGTCTTGTGTCTTTCGTTGATGGTACTTGTTAGATTCAGTATTCTACAGTGAATTTGTTTGAACACTTAAAGTAGTTAGATTTCCATGTTAACACTGTCAGACTTGCGGGATAGAATATGCTGTCATCTTTATCGAACTGTTGGTTTCTTGACCACCCTTTATGAAAATAGGGGCCTGTTTGGATGGGTGCCCACGGCTGCCCTGCCAATTTTTTGTCGTTGACCAATGGGGTGGGCACTCGTTTGGGTTGCAGCCAAAGTTTTGGATCGTAACCAATTTTTTGGTCACCTGCTGCAACCTGCACCTGATTCCATGCCTGCGTAGTGGCGAAATCCTGGCGGCGAATTGGCACGCCATCGTTTTGGTAGGGCTCCTATGGGCACCATCCAAACGGGCCCATAGTCTCCCAAGTTAGGCAATTAGTTTAAATTGGACAAAGCAGAATGTATCAAGTAGAAACTTGCCTGTTTGCAATTGCACGGTGCTTATGCTGATTTGCTGAGTTGTTGAACCTAGAGAAGTTGCTTTATATGCTTGATTGATGATTGTATATATGTTCAAGCTTGGTATGCTTTGTTTATCTGTCCAACAACTTGATTGTATACATTCACATCTTTTATGTGTATGTCTGTTACATCTGTGTGTTTAACAGAACTCCATAAATCTAAAACTGCTTTCTGCTGAAGTAAATACATCTCTAACTCTCATTCACATCTTTTATGTGTATGTCTGTGTAACGTCTATGTGTTTAACAGAACTCCATACATCTAAAACTGCTTTCTGCTGAAATAAATCACATCTCTAACTCAATGGTCATTCTTCAGGTGGAAGCTCTGAATTGCCAGGGGACCCTGACAATGAGTTCAGTGAAGCTGACAAGCTGGGAGAGGAAGGGAATGCGCAAGCCGATTATGACCACCTCACTCCAGCCGAGAGGCGTTACATTGAACAGAAGCAGAAGATCGACGTACACAAGCTGGCCAAGGTGGCCGACAAGTCGCACAGGGACCGCATCCAGGACTTCAACCAGTACCTGGCAAATCTTAGTGAGCACTATGATATCCCAAAGGTCGGCCCTGGTTAATTAAGGTTCGCACGAGGGTTCCAGTGTGCTGGGCCTATGCATGCAGCTCATCAATTTCGCGTGGTTGCGCTCTGAAACAATGGATTGTGTTGTCTTTAGAGATAAACCGAGTACCTCTGCACTTGTAAACTGATTGCACTTTATCTCTGTTTGAAGACATTGGTTTAATACTTCCAAATGTTCTGAGTATGTTCTTGTAAATTGATACTACCTCCGCTCCAGTTTATAAGTCATGCTTCTCGACTATAAGTTTGACCAACATAAAACGATGGGACATGTGCCACGTATTATACCATTGATTGAATTCATATTTAAAATTAAAAAATCCTGTGGTATATTTTAAGTCTCATACTTCTTTTAACCCTTCTCGTTAGAGCATTTTCAACAAATGATGTAAAATGGTTGTCGTGCCCCAAAAAGATTAACACCACAAGCCCTAAACTTTGCTACAAGTGATGCAATAGTCTAGCGGATGTCGCAAAAACAAAAAGGCTGCCGTGCGAACCTAATCTCCCTGGCTGAAAATATGCCGTTGCCACCAATTTTAGTCGCAGCAAATTTCAGTTGTTCCCCGTGTTGCACCGCCGACGCCTGTTAAGCATTAGCGATCATCGCTGCACTCATGCGACTGCCGCGGACAACGTCAAGCTAATCTCCGTACCAAACTCTCGGTGCGATGCCCCCGGATTCGGCTGCTTCCCTCAGTTCCCCTTCGGCCCAGGAAGATCTCGACGCCATTCCTTACCGTCCATCCCTCGGTTCCCCTTCGGCCCAGGAAGATCTCGACGCCATTCCTTACCGTCCAGGCAACCATCTCGGCCCCAGCGAACTACGCCGACCGGAATTGAGCTCACCGCCCATTAGGTGTTTGACAAAATTCCTAGAACTTTTTTTTTCTTCTCCTTTTGTTGCGACATAGGAGTTGTTTGTGATGAAGTGTGTTATGTGGATGAGTTCGCTTGAATCGTCTTTGTGGGATGATTCTTCCTCCAAAGACAAAGATTAGGACATTGCGGTGTTCATGGTTCTCCACATGGAGAAGAACAAGCAGCCAAAGCATGGCAGTTCCGTTGTCGACCATGGGTGATTCGTAGGAGAAAGCTAGAATGAGGATACTCATGGAAATCTTCAACAAGATCCCATCGGGGTGTGGTGAATGTGGAATGAGCAACAAGACAACTAGTCCTATATGTCATGTCATCATATTGAGCAACAAGACAACTAGTCCTACATGCCATATGTCATCATGTGTGTGATCGCTTTTTTTTTTAGGAAACACCAATATTTATTTCATCTAAAAAATAGATACGGTGGGATCAACAGCTTCCAGTGTCTTCAAAATGAGATCCTGCACCTTGTATCCCCAGCTCATTGTGAATAAACAGGCTACAAATAAATGAGAATCAGGCTACAAATAAAAGACGATACCCTTAGGATCAACTCTCACCCTAGTAGCTAGCTCATGAGCCACAAGATCATGTGCGATGACAATTGTGTTATGTTTGATAAACTATTTTGTGTTTAATTTGGTGTTGTAGATTGATGAACTATGTTATAATCAAGTACTATTTGTGTTTTATTTGCTTTGAAGGAGGCCAATATATAAGGCACAGTTCTAGGGGAAAGCAAAAAAACTTCTCTATGCCTCAAAACTTTCTCTCTACTCAGCTAAAACCAATTTTAGCACACCAAATTTTACCATCATGTGTTGGAGATGATATTAGTATGTTTTGCAAACTACATTGCATATGAAGAAACTTCATGGAATAATTTACTATCGTATAGCAGAAATTGATTTACATGCAATTCGACTCAGATCAAACATAAATAAGGTTAACTTTTAAGATCATGTGATAACTGTTATGCTTGGTCACAACGCTCATAAAAATCAATATCTTCCAATAGGAAATGGTTCTTTTACATTGCACTAAAGTAATACGACTGTGTTACACAACTCATACACAAGGTGAAAGTAATACAGAATAATTTTATGTATGCCATCTCTAAGCATTCTGCCTCAGGGTCTTAACCATCACAAGATCATCCTAGCTGACACTTAAAATCTACACCTGGGAATTGAGACACTTGAAACCAAGTACAATGGCGTCATGTAGCAAGGTTGTCAGCATGATTAACACACAAAATATACCTTTCTGTCAACCTTCCACAGAACCTATTAGACAAACTTCGTTGAAACGACCAGTTCGGAGAAACAATTGCCATTTTTTAACTAGTGATAACTGATAGCCTCCATATCCATTAGTTTGCAAAGCTACAAGAAGCCAAGGAAAAGAGTGAGAAGGAGAAAAAACATGAGATATGTTCATAATTGTTCGTCTACAAACTCAAAACAAAATACTGCATTTTGCTTGAAAATGCTAGTGCAGCAAAAAATCATGAGTTAATTACAGTTTTAGTACATAAACTTGCAGCGCGGGTACAAATTGGCCCCTAAACTTGCTCCGCGGGGACAAATTGATACAATTTAGTCCGAAACCAGCCACGTCTGATGGGTGGCACGCGCCGATCGGTTTGATATTATGCAGAAAGCACCCCAAGTATAACAATACGCGTACCCGTGGTCCTCAAAGAGAGCTGGTAGTAAAAAACTTTAAAACGACCCCTGAGGTTATGCAAGATATTGCATTTGCCCAACAAACCCCTTCGTTAGTTCGTCGCCTGCCTGTTCGTTTCTCATCGGCCGCTTCGGCTGTTCGTTTCTCATTCGCCATGAGCGACGGCGCTGCCTGGTTGGTCGCCGCTGACGAGATCATCGCTTGATGGAGCCACGTCCTGGGGGCATTGGCGAGTTTCTGCAGGATTATGGTATGCACACTCCTTCTGCTGTGTTTGATGGTCCCCTATTTCAGCCCTCTTATGGCTAGGGTTTTGATCGTGTTTGGTCAGATGTATTTCCGCCCGCGTGTAGTTGTTATTTGATGCGTATGGTTAATAATATGGCATCTGTAGATCATTGTTTTGTGGTACGGCGACTTTTTTTATTGTTTACTGAAACTACTTTTGTTGTTTGAACGTTGTTCGACAGTGATATTCAGAGTTGCGGGAAGTAGTGTTGTTGCTGCACTAGAATTATTGTTGTGTGCTCATATGTCATTAGTTTCTAATCTTGTGCCTGAAGTATAGATCCAGAAGTTCATTAGTTCGAAAACATGTGACTGCAGGAAGTTTTAGAAGTCTATGACCGAAGCATTGCTTTGAAAAAGTGACAGCAGTTTTCAGTTTTCTAAACTTCTATTTGCCAAATTAAAACAGTAGTTTCCATAAAAATTTTAGTAGTTTTCAGTTTTGCCTGTGTAATTATTGACTGTTGTAGGAACAATTTTTCATCATATTGAGTGTGAACTTATTGTAATAAATGTGTTCTTGTTCACCAATTTCAGGAGAAACTTTAGATTTGTTTACAACAGTGTTTGAACACAATGGCATATTTTGTGGGCTAGATGAGAGAAGGACATTCTGGGAAAGCACTCAAGAGGAGTATGACTACTGTGATGCTAATGCATGGTCAAGGGAGGCGATTAATTCAGTGTTGCAGCATTTGGGATATGACACCAGTAGTCCAAAACTACAGGTGTACTGGTGCTTGCCTGGGAAGGACATCTTGGATGGTATGATTTGTTTAGACACTGAAGAAGCAATTGCAACCATGGCAAGAGCAGGCAAAGAACATAGATCTTTGCATGTTATTGTTGATGAGAGGAATCATGTGAAATCTTCATGGGATGATCTTATATGCCCTGAGCTCCCAAGGGTAATGAATCCAAGGATGAATGAAGCAGATCCTGAAAAAGACAATGAAGAGGAGGCAGTGGAAGGTAATGAACAAGAAAATGAAGAGGAAGCAGTGGAAGGCAATGAACAAGCCAATGAAGAGGAGATGGAGGGACATGACAGTGAGACAGACAATGATTTTTATTGAAGTGGTTTTTATGTTGCTGATGGGGATGATGACCTTTTTGAGGAGAATGTTGATGTGAGATTGAATGACCATAACGAGCAGCAAGAATACATAGATGAGGATGATCCACTTGAAGATGATGATGATCTCAATTTGTCGAAGAAAGAGCTTGAAAGGTTAAAGTACTCTTTTAGGGCATTCAACCTAGAGGTGGACCTTAATAATCCAATTTTCAAAGTTGGTCAAGTTTATGGTGAAATGAAAGAGCTAAGAGCTGCCGTGGTTGCATACAGTGTGAGGAACAGAGTAAAAATTAACAAGGGCAGGAATGAGGCTGCGAGGTTCGATGCATATTGCTCAAAAGGTTGCCCATGGATTATGAAAGCATCTAAGCACAACAGGACAGGAAGCATTGTAATCAGGAGGTACAACGGGAACCACACATGTAAGAAATCTTGGGATCCCAAATGTTTGTCAGTGAAATTTCTTACTAACAGGTTTATCGATGAGTTTAGAGACAACAAGAAGATGGACTTGATCACATTTGGGAACAAAGTTCAGAGAGAGTTCAAGATCAAACCACATAGAGTGAAATTAGGAAGGGCACGAAAAGCCGCATTGGATTTCATACATGGTGATGAAGAAGCTCAGTATCAGCAGTTGTGGAATTATGGGACAGAGCTTAGAAGAAGTAACCCCGGCAGTACCTTCCTTGTCAGCACTACTCCTGTGAAAGAGAAGCCAGAAGATGAGCCAAAGGAAAACTTGTCATCATTGTATTGGTCATACGATGCTTGCAAGAGAGGCTTTTTAAATGGATGTCGGCCTATCATTTTTATTGATGGATGCCACTTGAAAAGCAGGTACAAAGGTCAATTACTTACTGTTGTTGGCATTGACCCTAACGATTGCATCTATCCGATAGCTATGGGAATTGTTGAAGTCGAATCAACATTCTCATGGGAGTGGTTTCTCACGACAGTAAAAAATGATTTGAACATTGTGAACACTTCTCCATTCACCATAATGAGTGACAAACAGAAGGTATGCAATTACCATTTGTTATTTTTGGTGTATACTTGCTGCATAAGATCACATATAACATGTGCGCATTGTTATCAGGGCTTGATAAATGCTGTTGCAAAGGTGTTCCCAGATTCAGAACACAGATTCTGTGTTCGGCATCTATATCAAAATTTCCATAAGCTTTTCAAAGGTGAAACTTTGAAAAATGATCTATGGGCAATTGCAAGATCTACTAATGTTACAAAGTTCACATTTAATAGAGAAAAGCTGAGAGAGGACAGCCCTAGTGCTTATGCTTGGTTGGATGGTAAAGATCCTAATCAATGGGTGAAAGCTTTCTTTGGTGATTTCCCCAAGTGTGATATCCTGCTGAACAATATGTCAGAAGTGTACAACAGGGAGATAATTTCAATTGCTACTAGAAAATTCATTTCAATTTATAATTTTCAGTATTCTGCATATAAGTTTCAGTCAGTTCTACTGTTATTTACTCACAATGGTTGTCATTGTAATGCAGCTTCATATTAGAAGCAAGAGACTTTCCTGTCATTTCAATGATGGAATGCATAAAGAGTAAGATCACTGCAAGACATGAGGGCAAACAGAGGCAAGCAGTAAATAGTTGGAGTGGGAGGATCTGCCCAAAGATCAAGAAAAAATTGGAGAAGGAAATTGAATTGTCTGCTAGCTGTTTTCCAAGTTATTCTGGACTTGGAGTATTTTCTGTGTTATCAGGGAACAACACTTATCTTGTCGATATTCATGCATGGACCTGTGATTGCAGGAGATGGCAACTGAGTGGCATACCTTGCAGCCACTCAATTGCATGCTTTAGAGAAGAGAGGATAGATCCAGAAGATATGGTACACAAGTGCTACACAATAGAGACTTACCTGCAAGCATATGGCCACAATGTAATGCCTATGAGAGACAGAGCGCATTGGGAGCAAGTGGATGGACCTTTCATTCATCCACCGGTGTAAGGATGGGAAGGCCACCAAAGAACAGGAAGAAAACTCCCGAGGAAAAGCTTCAGAAGGATGGCAGCATTGCTCTAAACAAGAAAGGTGTTAGTATGCATTGCTCAGTTTGTGGAAAAGCAGATCACAATAAGAAAGGCCATCAGAAGTTCATGGAGAGAGAGATGGAGAGGGAAGCTCAAGAGCAAGAAGATGAAATAAAAGATCCTTCAATTTTAAATGTAACCATTTAAATTTGCATAATTTTTTCCATTCATTTTCAAGAGTTAACTCATCTGGACAAGTTTAATTTGCAGGACATAAGGTCACATGTGTTGGACTCAAGGATGGATCCTATGCATTTGCCTCTTAGCATGGTTTGCAGAATGAGAGAAGAGGTGATTGTTAGATGCTTTACTAATAACTGCTGCATATAAGTTTTCATTGTTCACTTCTGATTGCTCCTCCAGAATATTGCTTGTAGGAGAGAGTCCACATATCAAATGTCAGACCCCTTGGTCCTCTGCCAGAAATTGCAAGATTTGTAGCTGACGCGAGGGACTCCATTCCTGAGAGAAGATCAACTACTACTGCTACAACTAGGGGTAGGATAAGGGGAAAAGGCAAAGCAACGACACTTGATGAGGCGGAAACTAGTGCTGCAGGCAGAAGCAAAACCAAGAGGGTGAGAAGAGGGTCAAGCAGTGGTACTGTAGGTCCAAGTAATGCAGCAAGAGGACCAAGCAGTACAGCAAGAGGGGGTGGAAGAGGAGGTGCAAGAGGACTAAACAATGCTGCAAGAGGTGGCAGAGGAGGTGCTGCAAGAGGTTGAAGAGGAGGTGATGTATCATATACAGATGTTGGAAATGGCTGGTATCATCTACTGTTTGGAGAAGATGGAAACACAACAAACAGAGCTATTCCAGACCCTAATGCAGATTTCATTCCAGAGCTGAATGCCCAAGAAGAAATAAATGTGACCCAGAATGCACCTACTGGTCATGTGGAGTAGGTTGTTAGCAAAGTTCATGTGTGAACTTTATACGCCCTTCCTTTTTTTAAGTTGAAAAACTTGTCAGTTGAACTTCCTGTGTGAACTTTCTGTCGGATTTATCCCTTCCTTTTGGGGTGAACTTTCAGTCAGTGTTGTGAACTTTCACTCATTGTTGCTCTTTCATTTCAGTCAGTCAAAATGTTGTGAACTTTTAGTAAGAACTGCTGCATAAAAATAGTGTAGTATTTGGTGTCACCTATAACTGTTCTATATCTATAACTGATGTATGTTCAGAAGGGTTGCTGTATAGAAATGCATCCTGTGTACCAAAATGCTGAATTTTCAGGTTTGATTGTTGCTCAGATTAATTTTAGACGAAAAATATTCTCATGTAGTTATATCAGAACTCTGCTCCTATAGGTTTGAGTACAACTTTGCTCCTGTAGCTTTGAGTACAACTCTGCTCCTGTACATCTCAGATTTTTATTAATTTTTGTTACTTTCAGTAGAACTCTGCTCCTGTAGGTTTCAGTTTAGTTTTACTAGAATTCTGCGCCACCTCTTCGTTGCAGCCCGCCCCGGCCGCGGCCGCCACAACGGGCGCCACCTCCTGGTTGCAGACGCCGCCCCGGCCCACCGGGCACGGCGTCGTGAACAGAGGAGAGGTCTCCAGGGATTTGGCAAAGCGAACAGACAAGGGAATAGAGCTATGGGATTTGGCTGGGCTAGGGATCTATTTTCAGCATACCGCGGGGGGTTTCTACAAATTATTTTGGACGTGGGCCAACTGCCAGGGGACGACGTGCCGTCCGACGTGGCTAATACGGACGCTAATTGTGCATTAGTGAACCCGAAAAGCAAGTTTATTGGCTAAGTTGAGTCATTTTGTAAGTTTTTGTATCAAATTGTACCTGCGCTGCAAGTTGATGTGTAGGTACAAGCTACAATAAACAATCAGAGAACTTTGAAGACCATGTATGATTGTATCAACAGCAGATACTTTCAGATCATATAATCTCCTCATTTTGCTCAAGCATCACCACTACACATCAAGGAGATATAGCCACCAATGAAGGAAGAAAAAATACCGATCAAAGAACTTTGAAGACCCATATATGGTTACGTCTTCATTTTGCATTTTGCAAGAAATACCAGTATGTTTAACAACAGTTATCTGGCCGCCACTGCTTCAGCAGCAGCATTTCATTTGTGCACTATGTTTAAGATCACATCATCATAATAAGAAAAACAGAAATGAACACATTACAGATGCACAAATGAACACAAGCATATAGATTTGAAACAAGCAGCATTTTGACGCAAAATGGACAGCGACCTTGACAAGCATATTCGAGCAAACATGGCAAATCATTGCACACAGGAAATGTGGGATAGAATTAGTAGACAAACAGCATATTGGCCATTCATCTGTGGATCTATCTCTACGGTTGTCTGGCCGCTGCTGCCCCAAGGAGCAGCTTTTCCTTTTTGCACCAATGTTATATCCAACTAGCACGGCTAGAAAGTAGGACAATATAACACACAGGTGCAACAGAGACACTACTGGATATTTGTACAATGCTGAACTATCCTATTTTCATCGGATAAGACCACATACGATTTCATATTGACAAAAGAGACTACTACGATTTATATTGACAGAAAAGACCACATACGTCGTGGCGGCAGGTGCGCCACCTGCCGCCACGGGCAACGGCGGCAGCTTACCTGCCACAGGATTTCGAGCTAACACGGGAGCTGGAACGGAAACGGCGATGCAGTTGTGGGCCCTGCCGCCACTCTCTCAAGCGTCAGGCAGTCATTTTGCTAGTCAAAAGCCGGGTCCCTCCCGCTCTTTGGACGTGTACTGTACGTACGTGTGTGCGCCATGCCCGGTCCAATCGATCATCAGTCACTGCTGCTAGTAGTAATCAGTGAGCGCCACAGTCTTTGTTTAACCGGATCTGGTGAGATGATGGACATAGCAGTGTTAATTCCTATTGATCAGTACATAAGCAGCTTAATGGTGGACAATGCTTAGCTAGAGTTACCGTTGAAAGCCACCATCCCCGGCTGCCAGACGTCCCATCACCTGACCCTGGTCAGATGGCATAAACAAATAGCCCGTGCGCAGCGAGTGACCCAGATACCATCACGCAACAAAATGACGGGCCTGATGCATCCAAAATGATAACAGAAGTTGCAGGCTGCCGTAGTGTCGGCAGGGCCTACCACCACATCACCGATCCGTTTCAGCTCCCCGGCTCGCTCACAATGCTGTGGCAGACGACCTGCCGCCGTTGCCCGTGGCGGCAGGTGCCACGTGTCGGCTGGTCTTTTCTGTCAATACGGATCACAAGTGGTCTTTTTTGTCGATACGGAAGTGTAGGTGGTCTTATCTAACAAAAAAATCCAGCAGATCAGCCATTCATCTGTGGATTTATCTCTACGGTTGTCTGGCCGCTGCTGCTCTGAGGAACAGCTTTTCCTTTTTGCACTAGTGTTATATCCTACTAGCACGTGTAGAAAGTAGGACAATACAACACACAGGTGCAACATAGAGACCACATACTGGATATTTGTGCAATGCTAAACTATCCTATGACACTAAAATACAAGAAGATAACCATCAGAAATGTGAGATAGAATTAGTAGACAAGCAGCATATTAGCCATTCATCTGTGGATCCATCTCTACGGTTGTCTGGCCGCTGC
>CBMN011744575.1:0-15816 GCA_000582825.1 Hordeum pubiflorum | reverse complement strand
TCTGAACGGACGCTCAGAACTCTGGGCGGTCTGATCGCTTCGGTGGTGCTGAGCGAGCTCATCCGAGCGTTTTGTCGATTAGGCGACGCCTAATCACGCTTAAACGGACGCTCTGAAAACATGGGCTACAAGCGAAACTTAAGCAAGAAATCATAGCATCTTGATAACAGAAGTGCATGTATTTTCCTGCTTGGAAATAAACTATATGAAGCATATAAACTACCTAAACATAATATTTTGTTCACAAACGTAGGATTGGCAGGATCGTAAAAGATCGTGATCCAAGGATCTTATGATCAGGATTAGGATAAATGATCCAAAAAATGACATGTTCCAGAAAGGTCCAGTATGATATTACATTGTGAGATCACACACTATGCATCGGAATGTGGCTAGTGAATGGAGCTTAACAATGAGAACCTTGGATGAAAGAGAATACACAACCTTTACATTGCCTTCTGCCAGAATATTGGCGCTGCCCTGTTTAGGTAATTAAGTGTTTGAATACCAAGGATCTCGGCAGGCACTGTCCACACATGACCTTTTTTAGGAAGTTGTGAAGAGTATTAGTAGTAATATGTATTGATAACATTTGATCATACTACTACTGGCGTTTGTGTTTTGCATTGTTGAGAGAAATTCTCCACAAAAAAGTAGTTTTTTGACTTTTTTCCTTCCAACTGCTAGGCAGATTGTTTTGTGTAATCAGTCCGCGCTTCATATTCTTTGCCAATTTTTTTTTTGCATTTCATATTTATGGCTGATATTTACAATTAATATTGATATATTTTGTCATGCAGTGCATCCTTTAAATAAGCTACCATATTCTAAGCTAGACTCGAAGGCCATTGGGATAAAGAATGGGGTAATTTTTGTAACTTACAGCAGCTTGATAGCATCATCCGAGAGAGGCCGTTCTCGTTTGCAGCAACTAGTCCAATGGTGTGGACATGAGTTTGATGGTCTCATAGTGTTCGATGAGGTAATAGATTTGATCTAGATATTTATATTTGCAGCTAAAAGAAAGAACAAGCAGAGCTGAATTTCTATCTTTTTTTTTTGCTGCTGAATAGTTTGTTTTGTAGCCATATCTGTATAGCTGAGTGTATTTTGTGCTTAATTTATATTTTCCTTACAGTGCCACAAGGCCAAAAATCTGATTCCTGATGCAGGGAGCCAGCCCACCCGCACTGGTAAAGCAGTTCTTGAGATCCAGGTTTGTCTATGGCTGGAATCATAATCTAGCAGGAAATTAAGTCTTCACTGTTCTCTATGTTTCTAACTTTGTGAATGTTAGAAGTATCCTTCATACTAACATTTTTTTTAATCTAGTCTGAACATAGGGTATTCTCTTGGTAAAATTTTAAGGAAAATAAGGGCCTTCTGATTGGCTTATTGCCACGATCTGATGGGTTTTGTCAAGTTCTAGGGTTCAGTCAATATAAGAGTATTCAACCTAGCTTAATCTGTTTCTGCATGCCAAGTTTTTTTTTTCACAGTATGAACAAAAAAAAATACAATTGTTAAGTGTGCAAGCGCAACACACATCAGAGTTCGGTTGTTATAAGAGTATGCAATCTACCTTAATCTGTTGCTGCATGCCAAGTTTTTGATTTTCCCAGCATGAACAAAACAATATGATGCGTTTGTTAAGTGTTCACCCATAATTTATATCATGCTAAACGTTTAATGTGTTTCAGAAGTAGCCAACAACATTTACTGTGTGTTATTCTCGTCTTATTTTAATAACTTAAATTTTGTGTAATAAACAAATAGTGAAGGCACACAATACTGATGGCATTAATCGAATTTTGCTGCCATCTCAATGTTTTAATCTTTACCTCATTTATACCATGAGATTTGCTTCAATGATGGACACAAAGCATTGTAATATTTGATATTGGTACATCATGTTTGGAAGAATATGTATTTGATATACGCATGTTGAATTAATACTATGATATCACCAATATGACATAACAGGAAAAGTTACCCGAGGCCCGGGTTGTTTACTGCTCAGCAACCGGTGCATCGGAACCACGGAATTTGGGCTATATGGTTCGACTTGGACTCTGGGGGGACGGAACATCATTTCAGGATTTTCCACAATTTTTAGGTTAACTGATTTATCCTTTTACTTGAATCTTTCTTTCATGTGACAATTAGTTGAAAGCATATGCTTTTAAGTTGATAGCACAAGCAGCAGTTGTTTTCCTAACTAACTATATTGGACAGTGCAGCACAAACTGCATAACACAACAGCAATTGCAAGCTGTCCTTAAATATGTTGAGATCACAGAGTAGGATCATCTGACTTCACTGTGCAAAGGATGACTTGGTTGGAACTAGACACATCTCGTAAGGATCACGAGAAGTTTATGGAAACAGACTGCTTATATAGTTGTTGGGTAGTATCTTTGGTTTATTGCTGCTCCGAGTAATTCAAGCTGCACCTTTAATAATCTAATTTATAATTTCTGGAGCGCACTCTCTGCTGTATTTTCAGTCTTTTTTGTAGGAGAGTATTCTGGTTTCATGTTGGATTATGTTAGGCAGTTACTTTTTGTTTCCTTTGGATTCTGAGTCATTTTAGTGAAGCATTGCATGCCTTATGCTTCATTAGAAGAAACTGCTGTAAAATTTAGTACTCTCTCCGATCCATATTAATTGTCGTTGATTTAGTTGTCGCTGATTTAGTACAACTTAGAATTTACCAAATGTTTGTAGTTCTTCATACTTTATGCAAACATATGCAGGTGCTCTTGAGAAAGGTGGTGTGGGTGCTCTTGAACTCGTCGCTATGGACATGAAAGCTAGGTTAGTGGTCTTTCCAGATCTCACGTACTATGACACAAGGAGCCCATATGAATGGGTACCAATTACCGTGTGTCATTTGTGCTGTGTGTAAATGGGAAATCAACTAGAATTCATCTGCCCTAATCTGTTTGAACTATTAGCTGATGCATGTTTTTTTAATCAGAATGATATATTGAGTACTCCTTTCATTAAATGTCTTGCAGGGGTATGTATGTTTGTCGTACACTAAGTTATAAGGGGGCGGATTTTGATACTGTGGAGGCTCCTCTTGAGGAAAGAATGATGGTAAAAACCATTAAATATTAGCGTTTTTTTTTGTCTTGTGGCTTTATTTTTGGTGGCATGGTCGCTTTGCACTTTCATGTCTTCTTCCTGTCAATTTTTGCTTATCCATAAAGTATGCTCTTTGTAGCTTGTATCCCAATTTGTTGTTTGTTTGTGTTTGAGAATTTTTTTATTTGTAATGATATTCATGCGTTACAACTAATTGATTTTTAGGCTCTATCCATGTCTTAACAGAAAAGACAATTAGCTTATGATAAAGTTGTTTCATTGATATCTACAATACAGAATATGTACGGAAAGGCAGCTGAATTCTGGGCTGAGTTGCGCCTTGAGCTCCTATCAGCAGGTGAAATCTCTGGAGAAGAGAAAGGCATTTCAAATCAAATATGGCGGCTATATTGGGCCAGCCATCAGGTGTTGCTTCCTTACGTCTTTTCTAGAAACTAACTTCATCGAATTTTATTACCCTTGCAATTCTGCATCTATTACAGTTCCATGACTGCATGGTCAACATCATATTGCTCTTCTTTTGGCACAGATTAAAATATAGCATAAGGAGTATGGTAGATATTGTCTCACGTGCTAAAAAGGACTTACACATGTTACTCATATGAAATTGATGGCTTCTTTTTGCAGCGTTTTTTCAGGCATATGTGCATGTCTGCGAAGGTCCCTGCTGTTGTGAAGTTGGCTAAGGAGGCTTTGGCTGAGAATAAATGTGTGGTGATTGGTCTTCAGAGTACTGGAGAGGCTCGAACTGAGGAGGCTGTCACAAAATATGTGTGTTCATGTTTCCTGCCGAACATCTCAAATCCCTCTCCCCCTCTCTCATATTGTAGCTCCTTCCAAAGTGAGTGCCTGATTATATAAAATTTGAAGCAGGGTGTTGAAATGGAAGACTTTGTCTCTGGTCCCCGGGAGCTTCTTCTGAAGCTGGTAGAAGAAAATTACCCTTTACCTCCAAAACCTGATTCTTTTCAGCAAGGTTTGTGCTAGTTGTTTTTAGCATGTTAATCCTAGCCAGGTTTTACCAACTGCCACATCTTTAGTCCTTGTTGCATGCAAAATTCCGCGTGACACATGAAATGTTGTTACCGAGAAGTTAGTGCTCACTCTAGTGATATTTCCTTTTACTGGTCAACCATACATTTCCTATTTTATATCAATTATCACTTGCATAGTCACATAGACAAACTAATGGGTTAGAATGTGACCCTTTCATCTAGTGAACTGGGTCAGCATCCTGTTTAGCGGTATTTTATTTCATTTTGCGTCCTCCCTGAATCATTTTCTTTTGGTCATCTTGTTTCTGGTCTTTTGGTTATTCTAGTTGTCTGCTCCTTTGCTATTTAATTAAATAAGGTCTTGTAGGTGAAGAAAAAGTCACGGAAATCCAGCGTAAGCGGCATTCTGCACCAGATGTATCTTTTAAAGGGCGAGTTAGGAAAGTAGCAAAAATGGAAGAAGTGAGTGATGATGATAGTGATGACTATTCTCCATGTAAGTTTTTTGGGAATCACATGATTATAGTCTCAGTTGCCAGCCACGTAGCAAACCTTTTATTGCTTAAGTACAGCAGTGCAGTTCCAGGGTGTGTTACTTTCTGTAATAGCATAGCTGTATTGAAACGTTAATTAAAATGTCAGCACTAATATGATTTTGACCAGCCTTTCAATGTAAACTGTTCCAGTAATCCTGTATTCTGGTACTGGATACAGCTGTGAATAACTCAATATACTTGCTGGGAACATCGTGGTAACTTTTGGAAAATAGCAATTCATGTTTTGTTCATGCGGATGTATGGATGTATCTTCATTTATGACATCGGATACACCTGTTAATGCACTCATTGGGAACAACATAGTTACTGAACTCATCAAAAATACTTGCATAATCTATATTCTCAAAGACGATGAGGAAATAATTTTTATATAGCATAGGCAAAAAAATCACTTATACCTGTAAGAATTATGGGACTCTGACTTGATTATACTTGCTGTGGTATCTGGATGTATTCAAGATCAAGTCATTTGAGCTGAGCAACAGAAGAAACTAACCAACTTAAAACATCTTTGTGGATAGTGGGTTAGACACTCTGGACAGTGGCCTAACACTCTCATTGCTCAATGCTGTTACACAAAGTTAGGTTAGATCTATGATGTCGCCTCACCCTCAATGCTATCACACAAAGGTCTGGAAAGGCCATGTAGAAGTTATATGTGCAGCTGTTGGTAAATATTTGAAGATCAGAAATCAAGGTCTACATGCTGGTTTAGCATAATAATAACATCCTGAACTGTGCTTCTAACAGTCCTAGTTCTGCAATGTTTAAAATAGCAAGCTGTGGTCTGTCAGGACTTACGGGTAATGTTTTACCCTTTGCACTGGGTAGTGTATGATGGTGCTTAGTGTGCGTAATATGCTCAAGCATGTTTACAGAAATTAAATTTAGTAACTTCAAATAATCATTTCAAAAAGGAAGTAATGAACGGAAAAACTAAAAGGTGTGTGTGACACAATATTATAACGTGATAGTTTGAGTCACAGCTATTGCTACTCGAGTACTTCTGATTAGGTATGCAGAACTTTTAAATTTATATTCTTTTGGTTATTGTTAATCTACTTCTAATGTTTCAGCCGAGTCATCAGATCATGAATCAACAGAATCGGACGAGGAGTTCCACATGTGTCAAATCTGTAACTCAGAGGAGGTGACTTTTATTGCTTATTATTTGGTGCTTTTGTGTTAAATAGAATCATACAGATCTATATTGTTGAATACAAATTCAGGTCTGTACATTCTTTGACCTTATTGCTCTGCTTAAGTTATACGGAGTGCCATTCCTTTTGCAAAACCTCGTGACCGTGGCAGCCATTTGCTATTTAATATTGTGATAAGTTGTACTCCGTCCACTCACAAATATAAGATATTTTGGATATTTAAATATGGACTATATGCGGATTGAAATGACTGAACAAACGCACTAAAACGTGTCCTATATACATCTGATTCAGAAAAAAGTTAGAACATCTTATATTTATGAACGGAGGGAGTAACTGAGAACTATGCCAAAAGTTGATTACCCCCGTAGAATGTTGGCAGGAGAATATAATATCTGTGGAAATGAAAATCCTTTTGAGTGTTTTCTTGTTAAGTCCTTTTGTATAGTAATATCTTTATTTTCAGGAGAAGAGTCTATTGCTCAATTGCTCTGGTTGTTCTCTACGTGTTCACCCTAGCTGTCTGACACCACCTTGGACTGGTATGTTGACTGATGATTGGTCATGCTATTCATGTAAGAAGATTGAAGGCCAGGAAATGGAGCATGATACTAATATAGCTGATTTTTCAAAGAGGTATTCGTGTATTTCATGAATCACGATCTTCATCCGCGTATGATCATTTGCATGATTTATAAATACTTTTTTTGTGTTTTATTGTCAGGTATGAGTCCGCAGTAGAGAGCAAGTTGAAGATTTTGGACGTCATACGTTCTTTGGATCTCCCTAATAATCCTCTGGATGATATCATTGATCAGGTAATTTTGGCTTCTGGTAGGAATGTTGATAATCATAATCCTGGTTGTTCTCTCTAATTTCTTTGCTTTTTGTATTGGACTTCTCTGCTTATTGGGTGATATGAAAAGGATAGGAATGTATTCAAGTTTACAATTAACTAATGTTCGCGAAGATTGTCATTCCAGTGCAATTAGTGGTGGCCAATGTGACCCAAATGTAGTACTCCGTCCGATCCATATTTCTTGTCTTCGATTTGTCTAGATACGGATGAATCTAAGTATCTAACACTAAAATGCGTCTACATACATCCGTATCTAGACATATCTAAGACAGGTAATATGGGTCGGAGGGAGTAGTAGTGATTTAATTCATCCCACATATAATGCCTGTGGACCCAAACATATAGTATTTCCAGACTCACTCTTTTGGGTGAGTGAGGCTCAATATCCCGAGTCCTAATGAGTTCCCATGCAGGGTACTCTTTATTTTTAGAGATTTCAGACCTTGGAGCATTACAAATATTCTCAATACACATACCTAGGTGTCTTTTAGTATGAACTGATAGGATTGTATAATGATTCTCTATTTCATTTCTCGTTTTCTGGATATTTTGGTATATAGTTATTATAAATGGCGGGTGCTAGGGTAATGGATGGTATTACAATATTGCATTTCAGAGCAGAAGAAAGGGATGTTCGAGATGTAAAACCATTTGCATACTGCTTGAGTAAGCATTGCTGGAAGAGCTTCCTTGTTGGCATCTGTTTTTGGCTGAAGATGAAATCTTATATCTTGAACTTGAAATTTGTGTGTAAAGAAGGGACAGCTTATGTAGATTTTTAATTAATGTCATCCTTCACTTTAGGCTATGACATATTAAGAGCATTCCATTTTATTTGATTTTGTAGCTAGGGGGGCCTGACAAGGTCGCAGAAATAACTGGACGGCGTGGTATGCTAATAAGGGCTTCAGATGGGAAAGGCGTTATTTATCAGGCGCGGAACGCGTGAGATAGCTTACTTATGTTAGTGTTCTACATTTTTCTTATCAGCTATCCCATACGTGTATATTTGTTGCTTGTAGGAAAGAAGTCTCAATGGAGATGATCAATATGCATGAAAAGCAGCAGTTCATGGACGACAAAAAACTAATTGCAATTATATCTGAAGCAGGATCAGCTGGTGTTTCCCTACATGCTGACAGAAGGGCAAAAAACCAGGTTTTTGTATCCATTTTTTCCATCTGTTGCAACCACACCAATCATCTATTTGTAATGATGCCTAAAAATGCTTAAACAAAATTTGCAGCGAAGAAGAGTACACGTGACACTAGAACTCCCCTGGAGTGCAGACCGTGCAATACAGCAGTTTGGGAGAACACATCGCTCTAATCAAACATCTGCACCGCAATATAGGTATGCTGTTTATTCATATGTCTAGGTTGTTTTGTAGATCTAAGTTTCAAATTTGCACCTTTTGTTTCTCAAGTTATAATCTGCTATCATGTTCAAAGTTTCAAACTATGACCAGAATTAAGATTTTATGGTATTGTCTGCTTCTGCATGAAGAGTTAGATCTGGATAGGATTTTTTCCCACTTAGCAATAGAAGCACCTGTCAAGGATATGATAGGTAAAACAGTTATTAACTCATCGATCAGTTGATGTATTGTATGTAACTGCAGATGGTTATCAGCTGGAATGTGGAACGATTTATGACTTGCTAACACATATGTGTAGAACAGTATTAATGTATATATTATAGAAATCTGCATAGGAATGAGTATGCACTTGTTTTCTACGCAATATGTTGCCTTCTAAAGGCTTAGGCAGGCTACAGACAATTTCTTGTAATTGTTGAAGTTAGGCAGGTTATAAGTTCTGCATTACAGGCTATGTTTCCTGTCTGCCATCTATTATTTCTTGTACTGGTTATAGGTTCTGCATTACAGACTCCTTATAGAGAAATTTAGTCAACTACAATTTCACTGAACTTGTTGGTCTCACAGGGTTAATAATTGCTATGCACACAACATAAATCACGCAGCTCTCAAATGCTGAGATAATCAAGCAAATGTATTGTTTGGTGTGTGAGGGTTGCGCTCTGCTAATTATATTGGTCGTCCTGGCACGGTTCATGTTGAATTTATTTTCTTTTTGTGTGATCTAGACAGTAGAGTGAGTTACATATCCTAATAACAAATCTGGAATCCCAAATGCAGGCTTCTTTTTACAAATCTTGGTGGTGAAAAGCGATTTGCATCAATTGTGGCAAAAAGACTAGAGTCTCTTGGAGCTTTAACACAAGGCGATCGCAGGTTTTTGCTGGTCTCAACCAACTTTGTGTAGTAAACATCAACATTTCTGATCCTAGATTTCAACTTCTGCAGGGCTGGACCTTCTCTAAGTGCTTTCAACTACGATAGCACTTATGGGAAAAAGGCGCTAACCATGGTGTATAGGGGAATAATGGAGCAGGTTTGTGTGTACTTTCAGTTATTTTTCAGCGATTTCCCCTCTTTTTCATGCCTTATACACCATTCTAAGAGTTGGTTTCAAGGTGACCAGGATACTTTTCCAGTTGTTCCTCCGAGGTGTTCTGACAACGAGGCTAGCATCCAAGAATTCATTACTGAGGCAAAGGTTGCTCTAGTATCAGTTGGAATTATAAGGGATGCCACAGTATGTAAGTTTATCTAAAGACCCGGTTCCTTTCTGTTTTTATGCTTTCATTGCTAAATGAATATTGTATATGCGTGCACTTTTAAAGCTTAATATGCTTACATTTCCGCCTATCTTTGTCACCTGTTTACTATCTTTCATCTGTTTTTTTTTCTGGCATACCTTGTTAATACAAGGTTTGGTATTTTGTACTTCTTTATCAAGCTTGGAATATTCGGTAATCTTGCATAATTATTTGAGTTTCATGTTAAATGTCAAACTATTACAACTCATTAGTCTTCCGATGATCATGAACTGAAGTTGCACCTGGCAGTATTTATATTTGTATGTCATATTCTATCTCTTGTCAATAGAAAAAGGGCTCACTAAATGATTTTTTCAGGCAATGGTAAAGTTGCAGGGAAGCTTTCTGGTCGTATTGTTGATTCAGATATGCATGACGTTGCTCGTTTCCTTAACCGCCTTCTGGGATTGGCTCCTGACATCCAGAATAGGTAAGTTTTCATGCACGATTTCCGCATAATTGGTTGGGCCATTCATGCTAACACTTTCTATGAGCAGGTTGTTTGATCTTTTTACAAGTATACTTGATGTTGTCCTTCACAATGCACGAAGAGAAGGGCAGCTGGATTCTGGAATTGTTGATATTAAAGCTAAGAATATTGAATTGAAAGAGCCACCAAAGGTAATGCTTCTTTTTGATCATTTTCTTGGGAGCTTTTACTTCTGTTAACCATAAATTCACAATGCGGTTTTTGGTGCAGACCGTTCATGTTGATAGCTTGTCTGGTGCTACAACAGTATTGTTTACTTTCACCATTGATAGGGGAGTTACCTGGGAGGTAAGAAGAAACATTTGGGTCAACCATTTGTTCTTTTATTGATAACTTTGTGGGCATGACTACTCGTTATATTTAAGTGCAAGAAACACCTGTTCTGTACTGTAATATTTATCATTTGTGCATGAATTCTTTCATGAACATGTTAACGCGTGAAGTCGGCAAAGGCAATGCTTGACGGAAGAGAGAATGATGGTGCTGGTTCTTCTAATGATGGGTTTTATGAGTCCAAAAGGGAATGGATGGGGAGAAGACACTTCACTCTAGCTCTTGAAGGGTATGTCGTGTTGAATGATGAAGATATAATTTGTTTGGATATTTTAATGAGCTATATTTTGGCATTGTTTAAGAAGTAAATCCCCCTTCCATTGATGGCGAGAGGGAATGAGAAAAGTTGGAATCATTGCAAAAGGTTTAAATTTGAAAATACAATCTTCAGTGAGAATTACTTGTAGGACCTAGGGGGCACACATATTTTGAGAAATTATAAGAGAACTACGCTGGTGTAGCTTTTTATTGCGGAACTAAATAAAACATTCTTCTACCTATTACCGTAAGTGTGACAATGTGTGCCCGCTACGTGGGGACACGTCCCTTACTTACCCGTTTTTCCTCGCTGGATTGAGATGTCATGACGGGTGACAAATGATTACGAGTGCCTGCATGATCTCATTTGGCAAGCTGCTTTGGTGGCATCACATGGCTCCTTCTCATGATGCTTAAACCAGCGTGTCATCCAGCAATCCTGTCCTGTCGATTGGCTTGCTTGCTGGCAGCCCAGTCCACGCCATCACAACTGCGTCAGGTTATCGCTGTCTGGTGGGGCCAATTCGCTGGTTCTATAGCAATCCTCGAAAGTACTTTTTTTTGCAACTTAGTGTGATTCGTTGATAGTTTCACAAGAAAGCTAAGCTTTGAGAATTTATTACTCTTTAACAAAGGAAATGCGAGTAGAAGATTTATTTATCTATTGGCAACAATCTGAGACTGGAATGAGGTTTGGCGAAATGCATATATGAGTGATTCATGTAAATATATATTTGGTGTTGACTTGTTCTCCTTTCATGTGAAATCTGTTTGATGTCATTGATGAATCAAGTTTATATTGTTCACGCACAGCTCAACTGAAGGTATATACAAGATAATTCGACCTGCTATTGGTGAAGCAATAAGGTATTTTCTGTTCGTCATCATAACTTTTTTCTCACACAAATTTTACGTGATGTTTTTGAGACGCATAGTGCTTCATGATCACTCTCTGTAGCCACCATATAGCAGCCTGGAAAGACATATTGTCTCGTGTAAATGGTGTCAATTCATATTTATTATTGCCGCTCCATTGCAGGGAGATGCCTTTAAGTGAACTGAAGGGCAAGTACAGGAAGGTCTCATCAATTGACAAAGTTAGCAAAGGTTGGCAGGATGAATACGATATTTCATCGAAACAGGTAAGATGAGAAGAAACTTTTTTGTGATTTATAAACAGTTAAACATTATGACATTTTCCTAAACTCCGGTGTGGATGAGGATTAAACCTATGACCTCACAGTCATGCAGCTTTGCACTTCATTCGCCTGCCACTCATCCGGTGTAATATTATGTAACCATTCCACTCAGCTAGGGAAATAGTGACTTGCGGATGTTGGATAGAAGTGCAAGTTGGCATGGGTCTTGATATATATAATCTGACTTATGAATTGATATACAATTACGGTTTGAATAGATATTTTTGGACGTGCTTACTAGTCAGGTATTCGCATTATTAAAATGGAGAAGTTTAACCATTTTGATATGGGGACAGGCGCACAGGGCTGTAGTGCTTGGGCATGTTTTTTTTTTGTCATTTATTTGAGCAAAACCCTCCAAAGGATATTCAAGCTCCATGACTGACTCAGCACACAAATCTCTGGAGGTGCTCTGTATAGTGAATAATATTGTGTGACTTAGTGTCTATGGATCCATGTTGTATTTATTTTATTAGTTCTGGGTTAAGTTTGTTTTCCATATTCCACTTATGACTTGTTTGGTTGAAGGATGAACAAATATTGCAGACGCTTCTGTGCATTTACCCTCTTCTATGCACATTACTTACCAAGCGCCTTTTTACCTCATTTCAGTGTATGCATGGATCCAAATGCAAAGTTGGGAGCTACTGTACAGTAGGAAGAAGGCTGCAGGAGTTTAACATTTTGGGTGGTCTGATACTTCCAGTGTGGGGTACAATAGAAAAGGCCCTAGCTAAACAGGTTTACTTCTCTTATTCACATGCATTTTGTCTGGCTACTTATTCCCCGGCGTTGAGTGGTAGGGCTCCTCTATATTTCAGTGCGCTTGTATGATCGTGGGTCTTGGGATCTTGTCTTCTATGTAATGTTTACGAGTTGACGAGTCGTTCCGAGGTTGAGTCGCAGACTAATCGTGACTAATCGACACTGAAGTTGCGACTTATAGACTAGTCGACACTGAAGTGTAGTTGGCCCTAGAGTTGACTCGTCCTTCAACTCATAATCCATGCTTCTACTGTTTTCTAGTTGACCTAGACAATATTTGTAGAACTGCACCCCTTTAGGGTAAGGTAAATGACTCAATGAAGGCGTACAGAAGAAAGAAAATAATGGCGTTGAAGGAAGAAAGCTAAGTAGAAATTTTGCTTGCAAGTAGCCAACAATGTAAGTGCGTTTATGATGACAAGAAGTATAGCAGCGGGTCTACTTGAAGCATTTTAGACTCTGTCAGCTTTAACCTTGGCTAAGTTAGCCAGTTTCATGTTAACTAGTATATCCAACCGAGTACCAATAACTTATTTAGAGCAGAGATGACATGTGAAGGTATCTGGGTGATAAACAACATTAGGGAACATACAGGGAACCATTGGATATCTTTATCCAAAAAGGTAGAAACCTTTATGGATGTACGTCAATCGTCGGACCTCGAGAATTCAACTAAATCTTGTCCGAAGGGTAATCGTATAAGCCCAGTATGCCACAACAAGTATCTGGGTGATAAACAACATTAGGGAACCAATATAGGGAATCATTGGATATCTTTATCCAAAAAGATTTTATGGATGGACGTCAATTGTCGTCCCTCCAGAATTCAACTAGATCTGTCTAAGGGTATTAGTAGAAGCTCAGTATGTCACAAAGAAATGAAGTTGCAGATTGGTTTGCTGTCTGTATTCTATGCTTGAACTGGATAACTGTACCATTGAAGTGGTTGCTTAATGCACTTGGGCTTTGTTTCTGAAATTGAACAGGTTTACCAAAATCACAAAAGAGTACGTGTTGTACGTATAGAGACAACTAATGACAATCAACGGATTGTTGGACTATTCGTTCCGAATGCAGCAGTGGAGTCAGTACTAACAGGTTTGTTTTACATTCACATAAGTTTTGTCGTGTAGTCCAATGGGGATAATCATTTGTCATAAGCATATTTAAAAGCAAAGTTACTAGACTGTAGAAATTGTTCTAATGCCCATAGAAATTTCACTCGGTAGTGCTGAATCTCTGCTAGAAAGTACAAAAAAATACGGTCATGCCATGGTGGTGGCACATCATATGTGACAAACTCAACCGTTTTAGCATGTTATCCTCAATACTAGGAATTCTATTTTGTTTCCTGTAGTACAACGTCACCTTGTTTTTGTCCGATGTTGAAAGATTGATATGTACTCTTAGTCACTTCCATTCTTCCTTTCGCGACGCATCTTTTGAAGTCAAACCAGTTACATATGATTCTTATGCCGTCTTTTGCAGGCTTGCAATGGGTCCAAGATATTAATGATTGAAATGGAAATACTTGATTTCTGACATTCATATTGGTGGTGTTAATCACATGGCTGATGTTAAGAAGCAGCAGGTTTCAGAGGCTTGGCACATTTAATTTTGTTTCTAGGGAGCTGCTGAGTCAATCTGTCCAATTTATGGCTGTTCTTAGCTTAGTAATTAGGCGAGTAAATACTAGCAACTTTCTGTGTGTAACATATGCAGTGTACCATCAGTGGTCTCTTGTTTGCGTTTGGTTTACATCTTGTATATTGCTATGTAAAGCAACCAAAAGCTCAAGTAATCTCAAAAGAGAAAAATAGTAACTCGCCAAGATGATGTGCCGTAGTGTTCATTCCCGAGGTAATCCGGATGCTCATGGAAACTTTGAGATCTTTTACATTTTTTCCCCTAGCTTAATGTGTAGGGTGGGAGGCCAGATGAAACTTGCTGAAGCCTTCGTGCTTTGACATGTGAATGAGAGAAACTGAGAACAAAACTTTAAATTTTATGAAAGTTTTTGTCTCATCCACATGTCAAAACTGTGGAGGGGACACGTGTCAACATTTTTAAAATGTCAAGATTGTTTTTGAATGCACAAGCAGTTTTTAAAAATTGCACGAACAAAATTTATGTTATATAAACACATTACTAGAAAAATGTCATGGATATAGTTTTAAACGTGTGAACATTATTTTAAACAGCATGATTATTCTTTTAAAAAAATACATGAGCTTATTTTACTTAGAATACACTAATGTTTCATAAACAAATATAAATTAAGCAGTCAAAAAAGAAAAGGAAAAACATATGTGCAAATGGTGGGTTGTGCATGATCTTATCTTGGGCTATGCCCATTTACAAGGCATAGTAGTGGATGAGCGGCATGCTAGGTCACATAAAAGGCCACCCAATCGGCCTCCATAAAGCCCAAACGGCCAGGCTATTTGAGAATCCTCACACGTAGTCCATATGTGGGGCGGATATGAGGAGGCTTGGACATATCCGGACACCATCGCCACGTCGGACCAGCCAACTATGGTCCATGCTGTCCCCACGCTTGTACCTGCAAATACCTGAAGTTGGACGGCGAAACCCTAGTCAATAGTACTCTCTCAACTGGTCTGCTCCACTTTTGTCTCCTCTTTGCCCTATCCCCTCCCCTTCGCCATGGCCGAGAGTGAATCCAATAAAGATTCCGACTCCATCGATTGGGAGAAGCTCGTCGTGAACTCCTCCAGCTCGTCCACGCCGCACAAGGAGGAGCTAGCGCTCTGCATTGCCTTCCATCGCTCGCGAATGAACAGGGGCGGAAGCTCCTTGTCCATGACGTTGTTGACGACCCGGGTAGGCAGCTGCAGCTCCACAGCGCCCTGCGACCTCATTACATGGTCCCTGCCTTCCCTGGTCAGGCGATAGGGTGACTAGTGGTGCCCAAAAGCGCAAGCAGCCACTCCTCCCGGGCGCTGCTCAGTGCTCGTGCCCATAAAGCAATCGAAGTTCGAGGGCCACACATACAAACACACAAGGAAGAGGGCATCAGTGGTGGCTTCCATCCACTCCAAGTGTGAATTCTGCAGATCCGCGTAGGAGAGGTTGTCGCCCGCCAGCGACGATGATGAGGTCCTCAGCAACGACATTCGTTGTTCGTACACGTTCGTAGACACAGACACCCGCCACCGCCGGCGGCGCTTCGTATTGGGCTCGAGGGTTCCGAGAGGTTTGCGAGGCAGAGTGCGGCAGTGGAGAGAGCCTCACAACTCGCGAGGGAGGAGGACCACACCACCCGTCGCATGACGAAGATCACCAGCTCCTCCTCCTCGAACAACGACACGACGAACGACGATGCTCAGTCCACCGCCAATGTGCGAGTGCGGCGATGGCGCCATCTGTAGGGGAACGCAGTAGAA
>CBMN011744573.1:0-16404 GCA_000582825.1 Hordeum pubiflorum | reverse complement strand
GTCTTCGAGAATAATCAATAAAGTGGCTGCATGCATCTTTCAGATGCAGAGGCCGGGGGTCATCCTCCATTTCTAAAAAAAAAAAATTAAGGTCAAAGATAGAGAAGATGGCTCAACAAGGGCATCTATAGCACATGACCAAAAGCTATATTTGAGGAGAGAAAAATATGTTTAGGGGCTTAAGCATTATCTAGCAGATCTCCAAAAACATTGTTTGTAAATATAGGTTATGTCCTCCAAAAACTTGCCCTCACTGGCCCAAATATGCTCTAGAGTGGGATGTTCTAAATAAAAATAAGGACACGCTGCCGCTTCTCACTCACCTGCAACTTTCTCGTCCGACCCAACTGATATCGTGCTCGCCTCGCCGCCGGCGGTCCCTTGCCCATATGATTGCCGAAATGGACATCACACTCCCGCGGCACCCCTGGCCACCCTTGCGGGCGTCGGAGACCCACCGCCAGCTGCGAATTTGGCGCCAAAATTAAAGACCCAAACGGTGACGCCAAGGCAGGAACATCATTGAGAGCTCTCTGTTGCCAACAATGGTTGCCACTTGCCCCCTTGCCCAGTCAACCGAACAGCTCGACGAAGCCGGCGAGGAAGAAGAAGAAGATGTCTCTCACCCTGATGCCTTCCTCTTTGGCCTCCCGAGACGCTGACGCCTACTCCTCGGTCTCGTGCAACTGCACCATCACCCCAACCACCTCCGGTGGCCAAAGAGGAGCCGAATTCGAATGATACAAGGAGCGAGGCCAACATGCTCAAGGAAATGGTTGCACGGTAAAAAGTCATTTTTGTTTCATTTTATTTTGCAATTGCTCGGTTGAATGATGCATTTGCGATGGTGAAGGTGAAGAGGGCATTGGCGATCGACCGAAGACGGAGAAGATGACTTGCCTCTACGATATGAAGTGATGGAAGAGGAGTGGAAGGCCAAGGTGGCGACCGAGGAGAGAAGGGTGCAAGCGAAAGAAAAAAGACTAAACTTGAGGTGCAAAGGCTTGCATTGAAGGCCGAGGAATAAAAAGATTGAGTTGAGGAGCAAAGGCATGAATTGGATGTTGAAGAGCAAAGGGACAAGAGGTTGGCCAAATAACGTGCTATCATATTCATGGATTCTAGCGAGATGGACGAGAGGACAAGAAAATGTTGGGAGTTACAACAACATATCACACCGAATTTTCTAGGAAAACGATGACTACTTTGGACATCCAACCTAGTTTGCAACATGAGTTGGATGTGAAGACTAAGAATGACAATGGGAAATCGGACAATCCAAAAGAGCGTACAACGAGTTAAGGGCTTTTCTGATTCATAGGGAAAACGGACAGGAAAATGTAGAAATAGAAAAAAAATGATTGCATTATTCATCCATTTGATTTAAACAAGTCAGCCATAGAAAACATGAAGAAATTATTCCCTAGTTTTATAGGAAAAACAAAGAAATTCTACAATACACTCGAAGCTCTTTTTTACATCTTTTTGCACAAAGAGGGAGGTGAAGGCCATAAGTAACCCCCTCTGTCCTGTAATACTCCATTCAGTTCTTTTTACTCCGCGTATTAGACTTGTTTTAAGTAAAACTTTGATCAAATTCATATTAAAAAAATATCAACATCTATAATATCAAATATATATACTATAAAATTATATTTCATAATGAATATAACAATACTGATTTGGCATCGTGAATGTTGATACGTTTTTCTATAAGTTTGGTCAAAATAGGATACTTTGATTTTGGACAAAACTTATATGCAGACTAAAAATGATCGAAGGAAGTACAAGATGTTATTACAAACAGTATGTAAATACATTGGTTGTAACAATATCTTATATTGGAGGATAGAGGGAATACAATATTAAGTTAATATTTTTTTCAGGGAATATGAAATTAATCTTGCATTTGCATATGCTTTAACCTTTTTCTCATCAAGTTATCTGACCATGATGCTTAATTCTTTCTATGTTTTTTCCTGTGAGACAGGCACCAAGTTATGCAGATGCATGTGTTTTCACAGTTCTTTGTTTGCACATGCAATGTTATCATATTCGTGTGGTTTCTTAGCGCATCTACAACCGGTGGTGCCCTCCTCAAACGCTCGGCCAAGTCGGCAGGTCACTGACCCGTCAAGAAATTTTGATCCAGCAGGGCCTCTCAAACCGGCCTCAAACATCTGGACTGATCGGCACCCCTCATATCCAGTCCAAATATGGGGCGGATATGGGGGCTCCCGGACGCGCCTGGGCACGCCCACCACGTCAACCTGATGATGGGGTCCCACGCGGACTCGCCCGAAAACCCGGCGGTTCGACGGACGCGTCGATCGTCGCCGCGGTGTGAACGTCGTGTGGCGCCGCTCCAGCTCGTTGCCCGAGGCCAAATCCGACTATTTAAGCCGGTCGGTGTCCCCCAGCCCTAGCACATCCACCCCTCCCTCTCTGTGCCGTCACCCGAGCCCGTCCGCCTCCTCTCCCTCGCTCTCGCACGCTCTCCGGCGTCGATATGGTCTGCCGTAGGATCACCACCTACGCGATGCTCACGCCGGAGCGCCTGATGCAGATCGAGGCGGAGATCCAGGCTAGGCGCGCCGTCCGCATCGCTACGAGTCTGCCTCCGGACTTGCTGGAGCCGGAGTAGGAGCTGCCGGAGCCGATGGAGGCCGCTGATGCGGAGGAGGACGAGTCGGAGCAGCCTGCTTCGGGATTTAACATGGTGAAGACGGATGCGGAGTTCGTCGTCGCCCAAGACAAGAAGATGGCGGAGCAGCAGGCCATCCTGGAGTACATCCAGGATGAAGTTTAGGTGTCGGCCAACCGGGAGCTCATCCGGCAGAGGCATGCTGAGCAGCTGAGGCCGACGCGCTCGACGCGAAGATAGCGGCGAAGGAGGCCGGAGCGGAGCAGCCGGAGGGGGCGGAGCTGCAGCTGTCGCTCATGTATCTGCCGGAGGGCACGGAGATCGTCGAAATCTCCGACAAGGAGTAGTAGTTAGGTTTCATAGTATGTAGTTTTTTTCATTTACATGTTTTTGTATGGATTTGAGAATGTAGTATAAGATGTCCGAATGCCATTGTGTTTATTTGAAACGTGACCGATCACTCCCCGCAGACGCATCAGACACGTCCGCGAGCATTTGAGGGGTCATATTTACAACCTCGGGCTGCTTTTATCCCGCGGATCAAAGAAACCCTAATATCGTGGACATATAGCCGTGATAACAGCGGCTTAGTGAAGTACTCCAGCATTGACCAGCATCAGGCCACGGAAGCAGGAGATTCTCTGTTACGGTGATCAAGAAGCTGCGGCACGAGGAGCGTGAGCACTCGCTGCACCGTCCCAGCTTGCGGCATCATAACGGCAGTGAAAATAAATACTCACCACTGCCTCGCCATTCGCCTACACCACGGACGTCACAAACCACCGCTGCTTGCGCCAATGACAAGTGGGCCCCACCCCCTTTATGCTTATCTTGGCTGCAGCGGCCTGTCAGTCATTCGACTCAAGCTGTATTGTCGGCCGAAGTTTAAACCGGGCATCGAGGAGGGGCAACGAGAAAGCGTACGGAAACGCACTGAGAGATGATGCACGTGAGTCGTGGCGTTTTTGCTGTTGGTTTTGTGAGCCAGGCGAGCTCTCCAAGGCCGGGTTGCCCTCACCTCACTCGCCAAAAACCAATGCATTGACCCGTCTGTCCGCCTGTCAGACTGCAGATCACAACAGAGTAACGGCGTGCTGGTGATTCTTCGTGTTCCCTCCTCCTGGGGTTGAACCAAGTGTTCATCGCTTGACACGAATTTTGGCCACGGAAGCCAAGGCCTCGGGGATCATGCACCACATGTTTTGTCTACAAAACACACACATCATGTCAACCTATTTCTCTCTGCATATATCCACCCAAGGAAAACACCATCATCACTCATCAGCGTTTCTCATGTCGACGAGTAGACGAGTTACGAGTAGCATCTCAATTCAAAAAGGTTGTACGAAACCTATCCAAGGTAGTTGTCCCGTTGGCGTCACGAGACAGGCCATGGCCGCCAAAACTCTTTGCCGCAGCTGCGGTTCGATTCGAGGCTTGGCAAGGTCATCATCACCCCAACTATTAAAGAAACCGACCGGGAGAAGGACGGTGCAACCACCCGAGGAAAGCCGTCGGCCGGCGAGCCGTCGGCCGTGCCAGCAGACAGGCGGTGGCCTAATTAGCGAGGGAAGGTTAGGACGTGATTTTCTCTAAGCTAAAAGTGATCAGCGAGCGGGACGGTTTTAGACGCAAGCGTGCGCAGCGGGGGACAGCATTTGTAATTTTGTCAAAAAAAGATAAGAGTTGGGGAGGAAAAGCGAGAGCTGATGGAGTGGAGATGGTGACGTCTCTCTTGTATCGATCGGCCAAGTGATGCTGCCCGGATCTTCGTCCTTCCCTTTGGTGGTGGTGGTAGTAGTAGTTTGGTTCAGTTGATTGTTATTCAGGGAATGGATCGGCTGTTAAGTTCTGGAGATCGCTTTGTCTGCCTACAGCTATACCGGAGTACTTTTATTTAATCAAAAATTACTATGCTGCGTGTTGGATTGCGGGTTCATTCTACGTCACGGTCGGCTGGGGTTTTGACGCTTCCGTGGGGACTTTTGTGGTGCGTGCGTAGTCACTGGTCACAGCCTCACAGGCAAGGCGTCCCGGTCGAACGAACAGTGGCTGCATCCATCAGAGTTTGTTGCGACTGACTTGGGCCAGCCGGCGGGGAGGACGTAGCAGCTGCGCGGAGCGGGTCACACGGTACGCGCCGCACCTACCGAGCCGGTGCGCGCGCCGGGTCACGGGAGCGCCCGCGTGCGGCGTGCTCCAGGACGCGCACGCGCGAGACCTCGCTCGTAATTTTGCAGCGAATGGAGGTTTAATTGGGCGAAGCAAGGCTGGATCTGGAATGGGTTCTTTTTAAATTTAGGGGCTGGATCAGTAATTCAGTTTAGCGGCATAGGGTTGGGGCGATCCACGTGCCACCGCGTTGGCCGCGGGGCAGATGCCCGTGCGGAGGGGGCAGTAGCACGTTGCGCGCATATGAGGATCGCGGATGCCTCGAGTGAGTAGCTGCTGACTCGCCGCCGCTAAATTGACTGCTGGCTGGTTGTGTGTACGTGTACGACTACCTACGTCTGAATTTATTGGTCATTTTTGTATTTCGTGTCAAATTTTATCAATAGATTTAACTAATCAAATATAGTTGTATGTCACAAAATTTATAAGGTTGAATTCATATTCTAAAGATGTTTCTAATGATACTATTTTTTGGTATATATAACTTATTGTTTGCTAGTTCAATCAAAGATGACCGAAAATACAAGGGGACCGATAAACCTGGATGTAGTACTATTTTTGACCGCGTGGTTTAGCACCATAGGCTGTTTACTACCACCTTTGATGGCTCTCTCTCTCTTATTTCAGCTGCTCAAATGTCCATCAGGTATGACCTTTCTACAAAAAAATCAAAGCCTGTATCTTCGACGTTGTGGGTGATATACTGGCACTTGGTTACGCTAAATAGAAGTCTAACCAGTGTAACTGTCTGTTGCTAAACATGACGATGCAAAGCCTTCGTCTTTTTTCGAAAATATTCAAGGACTTCATCGCAACTGCTGCAGCAAGTCAGCATGAGTGATATTGTCTTCTTGGAGAGAAATGTGAATGATCTGACTTGTTCCTTGACTTTTCTATTTTATAAGAGTTAAATGTATCATTCATATTCTCTTCGTTCTTAAATATAAGTCTTTCTAGAGATTTCATTATGGATTACATACAGAGCAAAATGAATGAATCTGTACTTTAAAATATGTCTATATACATCCATATGTACGTAATGGAATCTCTAAAAAGACTTNNATTTAGGAACGGAGGGAGTACATCAACTTGTTTTCGATGTTCACTTTGGTCCACTTTTTTGCAAACACCACACTTCACTAAGTACATTTGCTCAACGCTCAGTTTACTACAAAACGAGCTGAACGCACGTGAGGTGATGGCGTGTGGTATTCTTGAGCAGTTTTTTTTTAAACAGTCTATTGACTTGTGCATTCTCTCCACGGGTGGATGAACTCTTTCTTTTTCTCAAAAACGACCCAAGTTCTGCAAGATGCCACCTAGACTTTTTCTAAATTACAAAAAGGAAAAATTCAGCCCACTATGGGCGTATGAGTAGGATTGCAACTTACCCGGAAAAAGGAGGAGGATTGGAAAGGGAGGGCTCCTATTTGGCGCGCTATGCGCTGGCCATCGAGCAAGCGTGCCCCATTTTGGGCTGGCCCATGCGCGGGGCGGGCTGCGCCCTGTTTTTTACATTTCGTTTTTTTTCTGTTTTAGTTTTATTCTGTAAATTAATTCGGGATTTGAAAAAAATTCAAATCTCGAAAAATGTGAATTTAAAAAAAATTCAAGAAAAATATTAATATGTTCGGGTATTAAAAAAATGTTCATGATTTAACAAAACGTTCGCGTACTAAAAAATCGTTCGTGAGTTTAAAGAAAATGTTTGTAAATTCAAAACACGTTAATGATTTTTTTAAATGTTCAAAAAAAATTCATAATATGTTGCAAATTAATAAACAATTCATCAATTTAGAAAATATTAACTGATTTTTAAAATGTTCATAAAAAAAATATTCATGAATTTCAAATTGTGTTTCCAAATTAAACAAAGGTTTGATGATTCAAAAAGATGTTCCCGAGTTTAGAAAATTTTCAGAATTTAAAAAAACATCATGAATTTGAAACATATTCACGATTAAAATAATGCTCATGAATGAAAATATTCATGAATTTGAAAACATGTTCGCAAAATGATAAAAAAATGAAAAGGTGGAAGTAAAAGGAAATGAAAACCATCATATAAAAAATAAAATCTATACCTATTAATAAAGAAAATAGGTATTCTTAGTCTGTCATGCTATTTTATAGAAAACTCTCTAATGTTTTTGACATTAAACCCGCAGTATATATTAAATGTTTTTTAAAATATTCATATCTTCTAAACCGTAACTCCAGATTTAACATGTTATATATGGAATTTGGTTAGAAAAATATGTAGAATTTGAATATGATGTTATTTTACCTGTTAACCATTTAAAAATACCATCTTGTATGCAATCTTAATAAATAATGCATTAGCCGTCTTTCTTTCATACCGGTACTGATTCGGATTGGGGATGAACACCTCAGCAGAATCAGGATTGGAGACGAAATTGAAGGTCACTTGCGTGTTTCTTTATACGTATTAAATCTACATGCAAGCCGTGTTGAAATAGAAGACCTGTGAAATCTTGAATTGCGCTTTTGTAGGTTAAGATCATCTTCGTTTGGGCTGTAACTACAAATTATCAGATTATAGACCATTTTTTATAAATTAAGAGCGTGTGGTATTCTTTTCTCCCGTTGCACGTACCCTTTTGCTAGTATAAATAAAAAAGAGATAACAAAACTGAAAAAAGCAGAAAAACAAAAAGGAAAGAACAAAAGAAAACAGCTGGCCCATAATGTGTACGCGGGGGCAGGAGGTACGTGCCAGGTCGCTAACCAGCAACCTGCCCGCCGAATAGGGTCCGCCTTGCAATGGTTACGGGTTTCTTGCGAATGTGGGTTCTTTCTAAGGAAAAGAAGAGTACTTTCACGAGCGATGATAATGCACAACCCAATAAGGGGCTTTCACAAACAAACAAAAACCTGCTTACTTAACATACCACGCACCATCAACTTGCGTGCATTCAGCTTGTTTTGTACTCCCTCCGTCCGGAAATACATGTTCTAAAAATGAATGTATCTAGACTTATTTTAGTTATAGATACATCAATTTTATTCATTTCTAGGACAATTATTTCCTGACGGAGGGAGTAGCAAATAGGGAGCGTGTCGAACAAATTTAGTGAATGGATTGCAGCATTCGCAAGAGATTGGACCAAAGTGATCGTCCGGGACAACATTTAATTCATTTCTTTCGGTGGCAGAAGCCCAGATAGCAATGCCCACGGAAAAACTGCAAACTTTACACATTTGAAGCCCAGTACATTTTAGGTCTACAAGGCCTACACTGCCCACGGCAAATTGCGTCCCCGTCTCTCTCTCTGCTCGGAGTAAGAGTCCAACAGCTTGAGTCAACAGACGTCGAGACATCACGAACCACCAGAGAAACCCGGCGGCCGGCGCCGATGGACTCCTCTTCCTCCTCGGTGGCTGCGGATGGGGCGCCTCCGGCGGCGGGGAATCTGGCGGTGTTCTGGCACGAGGGCATGCTGGCCCACGACGCCGGCCGCGGCGTGTTCGACTCGGGGCGCGACCCAGGCTTCCTCGACGTGCTCGACCACCACCCGGAGAACGCCGACCGCGTCCGCAACATGGTCTCCATCCTCCGCCGCGGGCCCATCGCGCCCTTCCTCTCTTGGCACTCCGGCACCCCCGCCCACGCCAGCGAGCTCCTCTCCTTCCACTTCCCAGGTCTGCCCCCAAATCTCATCGCAAAGTCAACTAACCTAGAGTACTAGTAAATCTCTTACCAACCTGCCAATCATTTTTTACCTTATTTTAATCACCTCGATTTGCAGTGTGGCACATGTATATGGCGTCTGCATTGACAAAAACTGCAATTTGTAATTAATTAGAACCATGTTCATTCGGCAAATAAATCAGTTCCTGTAAAATTACAGCGAACTTCCTGTGTTCTGAACATTGGCCTAATCTTTTTTTCGTCTTCAGAATACATTGAGGAGCTCGTGCAGGCGAACGCCAGTGGAGCCAAGAAGCTGTCTGAGGGAACTTTCTTGAACCCCGGCTCATGGGGTGCCGCGCTTCTGGCTGCTGGAACAACCTTATCAGCTGCGAGGCACATACTAGATGGGCATGGGAAGATAGCCTACGCATTGGTCCGTCCCCCCGGCCATCACGCACAACCGGACCATGCCGATGGTTACTGCTTTCTGAACAACGCTGGGCTTGCCGTGCATCTGGCTCTCGATTCTGGCCGCACAAAGGTCGCCGTTGTTGATATCGATGTGCACTATGGGAATGGCACTGCAGAGGGTTTCTATCGCATGGACAGCGTGTTGACAATCTCTCTACACATGAAACATGGCTCTTGGGGTCCATCGCATCTGCAAAGTGGCTCATCTGATGAGATTGGGGAAGGCAGGGGGCTTGGGTACAATCTCAATATACCTTTGCCTAATGGTAGTGGGGACGTAGGGTATGAATATGCAATGAATGAATTGGTTGTCCCGGCGATTGACAAGTTTCAACCTCAGCTTTTGGTTTTTGTCATTGGTCAAGATTCTAGCATGGTGAGTTGAGTTTTCCTACTTGTTCTCCTTAGTTCACTACATCTTCTATAACTTCTATTTATCAATCTTGCTAAATCATGTGCAGTTGCATATTCTATTTTTCCCGAGAAAATGCAGTCACGTTCTAGCAATTGTAGTAATATATTGCCAAGTAAACATTCCATGTTTTGTGAAAAATCGCTAGATTTCCTAGGAGGAGCCAAGTGGTCTTTTGTTGATATAAGAAATTGGTACCCAAATTCGAGCAGAGGAGAACTCGAACATTGGTGGCAGCCACACCTCCCACCAACTGAGCTAGGCTATGTTCCCCTACTCCATCTTGTATAACATAGTGCGGGACTGTGGGAATAAAATAAACTTCATACCAAGGGTGACAATAAATACACATGTACTAAATGCATGTTTATCATCTAGTTTCCTTTCGCTACCTATATTGTGGAGCGGAAGTTATGTAACTAAACATAAGATAATATTTGGCATGTTATGTGTGGAATATATTAAAATTAAATTAAAGAGTAGCAATCGTACCTTGAAGATTGAGGTGATGTTGCATGCAGGATAGTCTTCCGTCTTAAACTACATGACTCCGCTGGACGAACTAATTTTGAGTTTTGTCCATGCAGTTTGATCCAAATGGAAGACAGTGCTTGACCATGGATGGATATAGGAAAATCGGACAAATAATGAGGAGCATGGCTAATCGACATAGCGATGGGCAGATACTGATTGTCCAGGAAGGGGGTTACCACCTCAGTTATTCAGCATACTGCCTGCATGCGACACTAGAAGGTGTTCTGAATCTTGAAGCGCCGTTGCTGGATGACCCAATCGCATACTATCCAGAGGATGAGAAATACACCATGAAAGTTGTCGACGTCATGAAGAAATGCTGGAAAGAATCCATTCCCTTCCTGAAGGACATTTAGAAACGCATATGTCTCTTCTACATGCCGGCGATCCTGAATCGTGTCATGCTCTGCATTTATCGCCTTCTGTTCACCGCAAAGGGTATGTTTATTGGAGCAATTTCAGAATTGGTGCACGTTCCCTGAACCCCTGATTCCCAGCTCCTTTGCCAGATGTAGTATACAGGTAGCCTTGTTGTGTGATTTCGAATGCCGAATGGGTGGTTCAGCATATCGAAGTCTCTTGCACAACATTTACCTGTATTGTCGGAAATTAATCTCCCTGTCAATAAAAGTTCATGCAGACGAGCACTCAGATTTTTCCTTCCTCTTTCTTTTTAAGAGAGTGAAATCGGACTTTTTCATGAGGAGTCTGATCACAATGTCACAGTGCCAGTGGCAAAGTATTGATCGTCTAGTGAGGGTGTTTATCTGTCACCGCAGTTCTCATCCGTTGAACGGAGAATATTTCTTGTTGCATGCCGTCCGTCGAAGAGAGCATATATCTGTTGCGAAAGCAGGGTGGTGGCGCTACCGAGAAACGGTGGATAAGAATCGACCCCCTTCGTTGAAGGAAGCGACGGCGCATTGCGTCTTTTTTGTTTGTTTGCACAAGTATAAACTTGTGTTCTTTTTATCTTTTTGCGGGGAACGGGGGAAGTGTTCCTTTCAGTACCCCGGCATCATTTCCATCACTGCTAATATTTGGCTATTCTATTTTACTGTTTTTTTTCTTTGCTTCTGTGCACTGGTGAGCTGGTGGTTTGGACTAGGCCGACGTCGACCTGTGGTTATGTTGAGACGTGACTGCAACGAGTCGGCTTGGGTTGTGTTCCAGCGACTCCTACGCGTGCAGCTCGCTTGCTGACTCAGCTTCGGTAGCCGCCAGGACGCTGCCACGCGTAACCAAGGGTTCTGCGTGGATAGGCTGACGGCCACATTCTTTGCTCCACTCCGCTTCAGCTCACGGCAGCCGCAAACGCGCTTCAGACGCTGCTCCTGCCGACCGCGCTCGTGCGGCCGACCACTGAAACAGCCTGGCTTATCGTCAACTTGTTGACGCGGGCTCGGTAACCTTCGGCCTTAAGGCCGACCATTTTTTTTTTTAACATAACTTTAAGGCTGACCTTGAGGCAGCAGAGTTTCTTTTCTGTTACATGTGACGCGTAGGTCCACGCAATGTTTTAAGTATTATTATGTTATAAAAAAATTGACCGTCGTGTGCATTCCCATTTTTGAACTCAAGTAAAGATTTTCAAATATTGAAAATGCTTTCCATGTTTTTGCAAAAAAAAAGGTGCTTTCCGATTTTGCGACAGATCGAAATTATCTCCTACCACATGATTTAAAACCAGTTATTCTTGCAGAAAGGAAAAAAAAACGCATACTGGGGATCAAACTAAATTTGACCACTACTCAAAATGACACTGAAAAAACAAAATCTCACAAAGGAATTTATCTCATGCAATCATACACAGGACGCGATAGCTAATTATTGCGAAAGCCAGGGGTGCCAAACGAAATACTCCACCGTAAGATAAAGGCACCGGTCACGCGTGTGCGTCAAACGAGATCGTCAGTGGATCCATCCTACGGCTGTTCCGCCCCCTGAACCCTCCCCCCTTCCCGTGCTTTACTCCAAAGCGCAAGGCACCTTTTCGCTTCCGCCCCTCTCCTTCCTTCTGCCCCCACGCCCTCCCCTCCGCCGCCCTGCTCGCCATCCTCCGATCCGCCGCCCCCGTCCGTCTCCATGGGTCTCCTCTCCAACAGGTACTGCTCCAAACCGGTCCGTTCTTTGGGTCTTCTACCCCGCGCTGCTGCAATGGCTTTTAATTCGCTCTGCATCGGGGAATTGATCTTGTTTTCTTTTTCTGTGCGGTTTCCCCCCTTTCGTCGGGTCAGGATCGGGAAGGAGAGCCTGAAGGCGGGGGATCACATCTACTCGTGGAGGGCCGCGTGGGTCTACGCGCATCACGGTGCGAAATCTGTCCCCCCAATACTGTATTATTATTATTATTTCCAGTTCTGATTAAATCGCATTAATTCGCTTCCGTGTAGGTTTTGTTTACGGTTGTTGATAGATATAGGTATACGTTTTGGACCAATGAATTGATAAGAAGAGAAATTTGTCTTCAGTGCCATGCGTCTCTAGTTCTTAGTGGAAATCTAACCGGGTTTATTTCCGGAAAACATTACTAGTAGATCTTTGTGTTTTGGCAATTTTACGTAATTGGGAGATTCGGTTAACTAAATTGGGTGGCATGCAGATGTGTCCACAGCTAGATTGGCTAGATAACAGGTGGTTGGTTTGGATGGGTGGAAATGGCAGCTCTTAACGTAACTGCCTGCCACGAGATCATGCAAAATGTGTTGTGTGATTACATATGGAGCATATGTTTACTCAGTGTGTACTACATAGGGGCCATCAACTCTATGTGAGAAATACTTACCAGGAAATCAAGCGATGAAATTGCGAAAACAGATAACTGGTCTAGCTTCTTCATTCAAAAGAAAACCGGTCTAGCTTTAGCCGCAACCTCTGTTGCCACTTTATTGGAAATTATTTGTGTGTTTGTCAGAACAGTAATAGGTGCTTTATTCTTGTAGCTTTCTGCATATATAACTGTAATCTTCTCTGCAGGAATATACGTGGGCGATGATAAGGTGATTCATTTTACCCGAGGAAGGGACCAAGAGGTCGGAACAGGAACGGTCATTGATTTTCTTCTTGTGAGTTCTGGCCCTAATAGGAGCAGCACACCATGCTTGGTATGCAGCAGCGATGAAGTTACCGCCGCCACGGAGACAAATGGTGTGACTTCCTCTTGCCTCAGCTGTTTCCTGGCAGGGGGTGCCCTCTACCGTTTCGAGTATGATGTCAACCCAGCACTTTTCCTTGCCAAAGTGCGAGGAGGGACCTGTACGCTTGCTGCCACTGATTCCGACGAGGTGGTTGTCCGACGTGCCAAGTACTTGTTGAGCAATGGTTTCAGGTGCTACAGCCTGTTCAAGAACAACTGTGAGGACTTCGCGATATACTGCAAGACTGGTCTGCTTGTGGCTGAGGGTAACGTCGGGCTCGGGCAGAGTGGGCAGGCTGTCTCCATCATTGGCGGCCCTCTTGCTGCTGTGGTTTCGACGCCTTTCCGCTTAGTTACCACGAACATCTACGGAATGGCGGTGATGGCTGTCGGGGTGTACTGTGTCAGCAGGTATGCAGGTGACATTGGCAACCGCCGAGACGTGCTGAAGGTAGAAGTGGAGGACCTGACGGCCGGGCTTGCAAGTGGCCGGATTCGTGCGGCGAACATCAGTCAGCTTGCAACTCCAGGGCAAGTCCAGGTTCCGGCGGTGACCACACTCGTTGCTGCTTAGGATGCAGCACTGATGTTGTAAAATTTGGAGATGTATACATCACCATCACTACTGCTATATTTACCACCGAGATCATGGTTCAAACCTGCTAAAACTGTGCCAAGAGTGAACTTCCCATTGAGCAATAGCTGTGGGACGAGTGTTGTATCTACAACCAACGTGTCTGGTTTGTCTAGTATTGTATGAAGATTGAAGACTGCTGTGTGTCTCGCTCGAATTTGTACCAAGATTTCTGCTCATGTTCATTTCTGGCATCTGTTTCACTTCTTACGTAGACGTTTACATATTGCAGAAAATATCACTTGAGGCACTTGGGGCTGCCGGTAGCTTCCGTTCTACAGTACTACTGAACATAACAAACCTGAACGTCTGAACCTGTGCTCGTATAACAGTAAACTGAAAATAGCGCGAAGTCTTGTTGGTCTCCCATCTTTAATGATTTGCAAATGTATTCAACAAAAGGTATAATCGCAAAGATTCGCAAATGTATTCAACAAAAGGTATAATCACGCAAATCAAGTGAACTCTTACGAAACTCTGCGGGGGCAAGCTATTTGTTGAAGTTGCATACACTCCATAGTGCTATATATAGTTACACTTGTACCTAAAAGTTGATGGACTTTTACTCGATATAAACATCTATAACTTATTTGGTAAAATTATACTCCTCGTAGGTATTGTTAAGAAAATTCTGCATTCCAGCCGCCCGAACCCCGAAGTACGTGATTGCATATATGAATATATGTAAGTACATTTGTTTGAGGTGTATATGTAAGTATATGAAGTAACTTCTTTCTTTTTGAGTATAGGAAGTAACTGAATTTACCGCTTTTGTTGTTTAGAGGATACACAAGTTATTTTTCTTTGAGGGGTAGGAGACACAAGTAACAGGTCAAATTTTGTACTCTCGTTTCTAGATCGTGGCCAATTCATTACGTGGATCAGATGAAAGCCCACCTGCACTGTCCTAAAAAAAAAGCCCACCTGCACTGGAGCCTTGGATTGCAAGACTGAGCAAATTACTGTCTGAATTCAATTGAGCCCATGTCCATGTGTATGCAAAAACAAAGAAAACATTGATCAATAGTCCTTTTTTAGGGAACATTGGTCGATAGTCAATACAGTTACAGAATCGATTTCGCTGACGCCCTTTTTTACTTGGTTTCTCTTTGTTGCAATCACAGTTCGAACTCTGCATCTATAGGGTGTTCACAGGCTTCACTGGGATCGGCCAGAGCCTGGATGCAAGTGGGGACGTACTGGCGGACGATAACATAGCACAAATATAGTGTGATTTTGAAGCATGTCATGAATTGATTATAGGTTAATTGATTAGTTTCGCGGGACGAAGCGGGATGGCGTTTGCACCCCCAGTCAGAGCACCACTCCACAGTAAACAATTTCGTTTTGGCGTTCTTTGGAGGGCGTATGTGCGTGCAGGGTGCGGCTGGTTTGTGATTTCCCTTGGTTGTTACTCTTGTCTTTAAAAATAACCGTGATCACGTTGGTAATTTGTTGAAGAGGATAGGGAACACTCGAGCTCGAGCCGGCAGTGATGGGATCTATCCATACAGCACCCTCCCACCGCCTAGCCACGAACTGGATCTCAGAGCTGCCTGTCCTGTTGTAGCAACAATAATTGAGGCGTGCAGGCATGGTAAATCCTCTATAACTAGCTAGGGCCAAATGTCACCTTTCAAGCGACTAGTGGAAGCTGTTTCAGATTGTTAGCCACGTCCACGCCGCACCACAGGGCATGTCGTTGGAATCCCAGTGCATCATTCATTCACCAGCATGGCACCATCAGCATCAGCATGTGTCCGTCCACACCCAGGCCAAGGTGTGTGTATACAAGGGGAAGAACATTGATTGATCGTACCAGGAAGAAGTGAGCATGCAGCTCAGAAAAGGAAAACCCAGCTGTTAATAGTAAGTATATTATACAGATATAATAATATCAAATATTATTACATTACATCATTTTTTTATCCCACATGTATACTCCTTGGCCCTGAAGAACGCATCATATAAGTTACTTCTGAACAAGGGTAAAATAAGGAGAGGAAAATAGAATCAATCACAAGAACGGCATGCATGCAGCGGCGATGGAACAAGCTATAGAAAATGAGCTCAACATCGATCAAAGCCTGCGGAGAGAGCAGCTTCCAGTCCTTGGCAGCCCAGCACCTTGCTCCAGACATCGTCGCCGCCGGCCACGCCTTCCTGGAGGCTCATGGCGTCCTCCTCGGGAAGCGAACTGAACGGCTCGTACTTGGCCTCCTGCCCCCACGCCGACGGGAGCATCAGATCGCCGCCGTCCGTTGGCAACCCCAGCGAGTCGTAGCAGCTCTGGTCTACGCCGAAGTTCAACTCGCCAAGCGCCTGCGCGCGCGCGTCGCCGCACTGGAGCATGGTCGTCGCGCTGGGCTCCGTGCTGCTCGCCGGCCCGCAAATTTCGCCGAAACCGTTTTGGCCCGGGCTGGATAGGGGCGGCGGGCTCATCTCCGTGCTTGACACACTCGATGGGTCGGTCGATTCCGGCGCGATGGCGCGCTGCTCGGCGAGAGACTGATGGCTCAAGAACTTGGAGTAGAGCACTGCCAGATCGATCGTCGAGCCCTCGGCGGCTTCGGTGGGCTTGTCGGCCGACGCCGGCTGGCCGAGCTCGGCCGGGTTGCCAACCATGCCTTCTAGGAGCAGGTCGGGCCGGACCGGGCCGTGGAAGCGGTGAGAGAACACTGCTGCGCCGTGGTTCGCCGAGGCCGCATCAGCCTCGGTCATGGACCGCACCGGCTTGCCCCGCCGG
>CBMN011744567.1:0-16941 GCA_000582825.1 Hordeum pubiflorum | reverse complement strand
CTCCCCTTTGGTGCGGCGGGTTCGGCGGCGTACTTCTTCGGCGGCATTGGCGGGGGAGGGAGATGGAGAGAATGGCGGGGAACGGCGTGGAAATGTGGATGATAGGGAGAGAAAAGGAGGGAAACGACGGGAAAATCAGCCGGTGTCGCCGATAGAGCGGCCCCACGCGTCTTTTCGCTTCAGCCGGCGCCCCCAGGCGCGCTGGGTTCGTCCTGGGTCCGCCGGCGCCATTTCAGCCCAAACCGACGGAAAACGAGGTCCTGGGATGCGACTGGGCCATTTTTTCATCGCCGGTGCTAAAAAAGGGGCTTGGGGCACGGCTGGAGATGCTCTGATGCAACCAAGCAGCAGGTTTGGCATGCATAGATTCTGCGTAGGATCTAGTGCCCCATGCCATGCAGATAACAGCCACCTACCATGGACATCTATCCTTCAAGCATGCGTCTGGTGATGATCTGATCTGACATCTATGCAGTACACCATCAGAAAAATCCAGTAGACTGAATGGTTTAGCCTGCATGATTGAGCCGGTCCTAGAGCTCTATTTACCTGAATTGTCTGTGTCAGCACCGAATTGAAGTTATCTGTTTCCATGTGCCGGAGCGATCTGCGACGGGCGTCGTGGTGGCAATTATCAGGGCCGTCGCCAGGTGTTTGACAGTTGGTGCTTCCAGCTGTATGTCAGCAAGGAAACCAACAAAAGAGATGTGAGTTTAGTTTAACAGACATGAGATGAGATGATATCACTCTTTCATTCCGGCGAACGGTCAGCTCAGTTGCAACAAGTGGATTCTACTCCTTGATTACACCGGAAGATTAGCGCATTCATTAAATAAAGCAGTAGATGAAACAAAATATCACTATATCCATGGTCTGAGTTTACAGTAGCTTCTTGCTACAAGCAACCGGTTAAATATGGCCCTATGGATTAATTTCAACTCATGGTTGCTGACGAATATCCGGGACACTAGGGCAACAACAGAATAGCAGAGAGCTCTGGTACAACTCGCTGAGCAGAGAAAAGACTAGCCAGGATCACCATGAAAGCCGTTTGAGAGGCATTGTTATGCACCACCCCCATCCCTTCGGTATGGCATGAAGCGATGATCTTTGGACGCGTTCTTCTTGCGTCGCTTCTCCATAAAGGAATCAAGCTTTCCTGACTCCTGTAAATGGTCAATGTAAATTAAAGCGTTAAGACCAGAGGCGCCCACAGGTGTGGAAAATTAGCAGTCAAATGAACCCTGGGTGCGTTACCTTGAGCTCATTGTACTTATCCATCAACTTCCTTTCACGAATTTCAGCTGGTCAAGAAACAAAATTAACTTTAGTATGCAGAGAGGCACAGTGTAATAGAGGAGGGAATGGGATTGGGGAACAAACATTTCTTCAGATAATATGGTCGTTTTCCGGCCTTTGCTGCTTCCCTCTCTTTCTTAATATGTCCCCTCAGAATTTCTGATTCAACGTTCTTCTGAGGATTAGACCTCAACTGCTTATCCTGAAGATAAGAACATGTTCCATCAACCAATCAGCAAAATAGGAAGACCTGATAACTTGCTCAATATAAGGAGCCCAGTTCTGAAATTATTGCACACATATATTTGTTCTAAAAAATACACAATGTAAAAGAAGCATCTCCTACTGTATGCTCTAACATAATATCAAATTGCAGCGACCATCTGTTATTGGATAAGCGCGTCTAGTTTCATACTATTTCTGATAGTACAATGCTCATGTCTCATCTCCGCCTAGCAACATCCAGAAATGATATGTGCTCATCCTTCGTGAGTTGGTGCATAAAATAAAAATAGTTGACACATGACAGCTTCAAAAATAAGTCTAAACCATGCACATAGCGTGCCGTGCCTACTTAGCTGCCATTATGTTTCACAAAGAGGCTGACATCCGATGCCAACTAGTTATTGAAAACCTGAGATACAAATTCGTACATAATTTTTTATGATAATAGCACTCAGCAGAATGACCTACCTAGATATTTGAAAGATTCAACGCCAAGTACAACAAAATAACATTAATAGGGAAACATGTCAAAACTTATTACAAAATGTCAACTTGTGAGCAAGTATAAAATACTTACAATCCAGGTGATTTGATTCTTCACTTCTTCAATGGCATTAGGGTCCTTCAATTTCTTAATCGACTTTTGGAGTTTCTGGAGAGGCACATTAAGACAGTTCAGGATACACATTTAATATATATTTTTCAAAATAATGATGCATGAGATGGGATTGCACGGACAAAGGCATATAATATACCTCCTTTTCTGCAGGCAGATCATGATCGAATAAGAAATTGTATCTTTTCCTGAACCTGAATGCCAACAAATTTGAACAGACTGTCAAATATGGTACAGTCAAAAAGGGCACCTAAACTACTTGATACAGATTAAGAAACCATAGAGGATCTAAGAGACATGGTAATGGAAATGAATGAAAGTAATCGGCCATGCAAATCAAACAAGTTATTTGCCCACCTTAGTTTGGCAGGATTAAAATAGAACATGTTAATCTAAATGGCACACAATCATGTTCTTAGAAATGGTATAAGACAAATAATGTCATGCAACGAATGATACAAGTATGTTCGACTCTTACCCTTCTTTATCAACAGCTCCATATACAGGTTCAAATCTTGGATCCCTTACAACCTACAGAAATGCAGTAAATACAACAAGCTTCATGAGATATATTACATGGTACAGTCACTGTCTCACTAACGACCAAGCTAGACTACGGTTACACCCAACAGCGCAGTGTGTAAATAAACATCCTCAACATAAGCATAATATGATAAGGAAATTTTGCGTATTGAATCACTTTCAGTATGATTAAATTAAATTTAAAACCTAAACAAATCAATGAAAATGATAATAGATTAAGATACCTAAAGACAGATTTAAAGTAGTTTTTGTCCTATGTTGATAGATTTATTTATTTTGGTCAAAAGAACATTTAGTTGGATTAAGGAACGAGGAAGGAATCCGGTGGAATATGGTTCCATTTTCCACCAATGTACCAGAGATTCAAACAACAAACTTGGCACGGAAGTCAAGTCAAACAACAATAAAACCTTCCTGCACATAATGTCAATTGATTCACAAAAACTTAAAACAGCATTTCTCGAGTTATTTTATCCAGGAAAATAGTATATGTAACTGAAGCAGCAAGAATGTCAATGCGTGTTTTAAAACCCAGCTTATTTACACATAGAGCATGCATGCTATGATGCTATCTATGCACAACAGCACAAGTTCATGCAACAACAATAAAATGTACAGACTGAACTCGGAAAGGCTATAATTGAACTATGGGTGTGCTTATCCTATACGTATTCACAACCAAAATACAAAATACTACTAATCCAATCGAATTGGATCTACCCTCCCCGAACATGCTAAATATGAAATGAATTGCACAAGCAACTGACCTTCTTGGGAACCTGAATCACCTCCCTTAGTCTAGGCGGTCGTACATTCGTGCTAATCTCCATGGGCCTGTTGATGAAAACCACATGAACACATCAGCACAAGCATTCACTTCCCCAAATGGGCTAATAATCCTAAACAGGAACCGGCACGGCATGGAACCGGACCTCTTCCTGCTCTCCCTGCGAGCCTTCTTCTGCGCGGCGGCGGCAGCAGAAGCACCCCGCGCAGCGAGCGAACCGTCGGCACGTGCGCGCTGCAGCTCCCCGAAGGGCACGTCGGCGAGCACGCGCTCCAGCTTCCTCTCCCGCTCCGCTAACTCGTCGTTCTCCGACTCCGACCCCGACGACGAGGAAACATCCTGCTGCGGATCAGATCAAACCACCTGCTGATGAGGACTCTGTGGATCCGCGTGGCGGTCAAGGAAAACGCGAGAGCTTGGGCTTTACCTCCTCGTCGCCCGATTCCTCGGAGTCTGAGACGGGCTCCTCTTCGGGGTCACGCTTGCTGGAAGTCGAGGCGGCGGCGGAGGTGGGAGCGGCCCCGCGGTGGCTGCTGCGGCCTTTCATGGAGGCGGGGGCTGGGGCGCAGCGACAACGGCGGCGGCCGCAGGTCTCAGTGTTCGTCTAACAAGTTTTAGGTTCGGATATTTTTCAGCAGGTTGTCATTACAACCAGAGTGCGGCTGGGCCAGGCCCGGTTAATTAATCTGTAGCCGCAACACGACGAGTACGTACAAGCAGCCCACATATTGTTCCACACGGCCCAATTTTGTACCCGGCGACTACTTTTCGCCTTAAGCGAGTCAGACAGCTCGCTCTCGCTGAAGCCTCCGCAGTAACGGCCCGCCCATTTAGGGCATGTATAAAAAAAGAGATGAAATTGAGGGTTGCCACGATGGTGGCTCATGATTCTAGCCACTGCCCGCCCTAGGATGAGCTCGTGCTAGGATAGCACATGCGAACTACTCCTTCGGTTCCTATATATAAGTTTTTTCGAGATTTCATTATGGATTTTTAGAGATTTCACTATGGACTACATACGGAACAAAACCAGTGAAATCTCTAAAGTACGTCTATGTACATCCATATGTAGTTTGTAGTGAAATCTCTAAAAAAGACTTATATTTAGGAACAGGGGAGTGTTAAGAGAAAGCACTGTGTTTTTCTGTTTTCTCCTTTTTTTCATTTTTCCGTTTTCGTTTGGTTTTTAAATTTCTACTTCAGTTTTATTTTTTCTTCTTCATTTTGTGTTTGTTTTATTTTTCTTCCGCATTTTATTCTTATGTTCGTTTCATTTTCACTCTACATTTTGTATATATCAAAATTATATTTTTAATAAGTGATCAACATTTTTTGTATACAAATTCAACATTGTCCTAATGCTTATTAAACATTTTTCAAACACTTGTTCAACATTTTAATATTATTCAAAAAAAATCAAATACTTGTTCAACAGTTCTGAAATACTCGATCAACATTTTTTAATATTTATTCAACATTTTTAAAAATACTTGTTCATCGTTTTTAATACTTATGCAACATTTCCAATTATTTTGTTCACCATTTTTCGTATACTGTTCAACATTTTGTAATACTTGTTCAACATTTTTTAAAGACTTGTTCAACATTTTTAAATACTTGTTCATCATTTTAAGTACTTATGCAACATTTTCAAATATTTTTTCAACATTTTTCGTATATTGTTCAAGATTTTTAAAATACTTATTCAACATTTTTAATACTTATTCAAAATTTCAAACACTTGTTCAACATTTTTAATACGTATTCAATATTTTTCAAATACTTGTTCAACATTTTTTCAAATGTGTTTTTGAATAGTACATTCTGTAATATATATAATCAGAATATTTTAAAGTATAAACAAAAGTAAAGAAAAAGAAAGCAAAAAACGTGAAAAAAAAAAGAAACAGGAAACAGGCAGGTGCTTCCCGAGCGCGTGGGCCGGCTCATATGCTCGCTCGCTTCAGCGAGTCGGAAGGCTCGACCCACTGAATGCCAGACATAGCGTGACCCAATTTTGTATGCTACTGCTAAAACATCCGACTCCATGTCTCACAATCATGTATTTGAAAAAATGTTAGACATGCATTTTTTTCTAATGTATAACAAAAAAAATCACATGTGTATGAAAAATGTACACATGTGTTGAAAAAAAAGTAGACGTCAAAACATATATTTGAAAAACATTGTTAATAATGTATTTAAAAATATTAAATATGTAAAATATATTTTGATGTATTATAAAAATTTACAACGTGTATGAAAAAAGAAGATATTAGAACATATATTGAATAAAATGTTAATATTGTATTTTAAAAATGTTGAACGTGTAAAACAATGTCCATGATGTATGTGGAAAATGTACATTGTGTGTGAAATATATACATATGTTGAAACAAAAAGGTAAATATATAATATATAATAAACTCGATTAAAACCAGAAAGAAAATGTAAAACCGACAAAAGAACAAAGAAACTCGACAGATGAGCAAGAAAAAAAGAAAAGGGAAAGTGAAACAAAAGTAAAACCCAAAAACAGTGGAAAACGATTAAAAACAACAGAAACCTACGCTACGATGTTGGGCCAATCTGCTATTTTCCACCCATAGGCGATTCCTATTAGGAATCAGTACGGCCGAGAAACGGCTCCCGCGACATGCGCCTGCTGGGAGGGATGAAAGAAATGAGGGGAGGAAAGAGAGGGACATGAGGCATCTTCAACGCTGACCCACAAAATAAACACGATCGGTTTGTGGATTGGTCCTGACTCGTCCATAGGTAGGGATAAGGAGTCGGTCATCCAACCATGCCCCCCAAACGTTTGTCCTTGTTTCTCTTTATTTTAAGTCTGTGTCACTCAAAATAATAGCATATCAAATCTTGGGTAAGTGAAAATTATCAAATGTGACACTAGTTTAAATGTAAATATTACAATCCGACTTAATTTAGATATAAAATAGTTCGAACTTGAACTGAACTTGCACATGTTCTAGTTCTCCTCTTTAAGGGCCAATAGATGCCAATCAGATCTTTCTTAAGTTATTCATGAGTTGCTCAATGCAAAATTTATTGATGCATTTGGACCAACTCATCAAACATGGTTGAATTCTTCTTTGAAAGTTGGATAGGATAACTTATGTTCTTAAATTCCATACATTCTGCAACATCTTCATCCTCATCCTCCGGAATCATGTTGTGCATGATCACATAATGTGTCATCACCTCCTACAAGGTCTTCAGATCCCATATTTTTTTCAGGTCCTTGAACAACAGCAAAACAGGCTTGGAGCAATCCAAATGTCCTCCCGACATCCTTTGTAGCTCCTTTTCTTTGGGCAAAGTGAGCTCTTTTCTCACCAACTGGCTCAGAGATGGTCTTGATGAAGATCGCGCACGATGGATGGATATGATCAACCAGATAGTAGCCCATGTTTTTTTTGCAGGGAAAATGGATCATGTATTGCTCATGTGGGGGTTAGATTGTTCGTACACAGCCTTGCAACTTCCTACATGCCCGCGCCTAGCAAGACAGCTGTTCGAGGCGTGACAGGACAATAGTGCGCAAGATCATGACTAACTCTATTTGGTGTGCGGCAAAGGAGCAATGGCAATCTCCCTTTCTTCAAATAACAAGGAATCTCTCTAATTAACGCCATATGCCTCGAGGGGTCGCATCCCTTTCGCCAATCATCTTGACCACCTCAGCATTGTCCAACTCAACCACAATCGACTTGGTGGTCCATTGTGTCACTAATGAATTCTTACTCTGCATGCTTCAAGTTCAGCTTGACGGGCGTTATCGCATGTACGCAGCTCTCGACGGGCTGAAAAAATAATAGTCCATGTCTCATCTCGAAGAATCATCCCTACTCCACCACTACCATCTGCCTTTAGGTAGGATCCATCTGTGGTCATCTTCGTCCGTCCACAAGGTGGTGGGTACCACCTCAGATCAGCTTCAACGGGATTATGCATCAGATGTGAGGTGCTTGGCGCATCTGGAGCCATGGAGCCATAATGACCATCTCCCCCTTATCCATGTTGCCATGTGGGTGTTGTTGGGTAGAAAAAGGGATGATATGTAGTTATGGCGGTAGCGCCTCGATGCTTCAGTTGGAAGTGCCTTCTTCCCATGAGTGACTTCATTTCGGGTGTGCCACGACCTCCACATGGTTATTAGGAGAACCATTCTCGCCGTATCAAAGAGTGGGTGGAGCACGTCAAGAAGCCATTCAGGCCCAGTATGGCGAATGGCATCCATATCCAACAGCAGCCAATCTTGAGCCATTGTGGCCAAAGGTCTCTCGCCCGGAAGCACCTACAAAATTTATGGAAAGTGTGCTCGCATTCCATACCACGAACGGGGCAAATATTAGATGATTCCACATGCTGAGAAAATTTATTTTCCCATGTCGCCAGAGTGTTCGAAGCGAGCTTCAAAGTAAAGATCCGTACCTTAGGGGGGACAAGGTACCCCATGTGGTCTTCCATATGGCGCATCGATGACCATCCGGTGCCCTGCTCATCGACGCTGCCGATAGATGCTCGCGCTCCTCCATCACGAATCGGTAGGCTTATTTCACTGTTAAGTTACCAGATTTCTTTGATGCCCAAGCAAGCACATCCGTCGATGACCTTGTGGAAACGTGGATGCCAGTGATGGTCTCCACGTCTACCGGGAGGAAGTACTGTTACAGAAGCTCCATGCGCTAGACACGTTGGTCATCAATAAGCTTGATCACCCCCCTAAGCCTACAAGTATCTTGCTATGTAATCGGAATGCCAGAGTCATGGCACGCAACGGGCGTGCCATATCCGAATCTGCTTCCCGGTACAGACGGGCCACATAAGGCCCTTGTTCCGGAGATCAACACCATGCCGGATAGCCTGCCAGGTAGACGATGCGTTCCCGACAAAGACCGTATCCTGGAGACGACCATCCGTGTAGTATCGCGCTTTTAAGACTTGCGCACACAAGTTGTCAGATTTAGTTAATATGTGCCATGCTTGATGAACGAGTAGGGCGTGGTTAAATAGGTGAAAGTGCCTACAGCCGATGCCGCCGTGTACTTTGGTTTCAGAATTTGAGGTGAGGCTTGCAAGTGCATCTTGTACCTTCCTTTTGCAGCTTCCCACCAAAAGTTTCATACGAGCCTATTAAGATGATCACACACAGATGCAGGGAGCTCAAAAACTCCCATTAAGTAGGTCGGAATTGCTTGCAACGCCATCTTTATCATCACTTCTTTCCCAGTAGAAGAGAGTGTGTCGCCCCATAACATGATCCACATAGTGATAGTAGCTTGAAGGTTCAAGAAGCTCCCATTGGACATTCTCCCTCTCGGCGTTGGGAGCCCAAGATATTCCTCTTCGAACGCCTAAGCTTGCACTTGCAACACCGACCGTGTATTTGTCTAGATCCCAACCGGACAAGATTGTTTGATCAAAATGTTGCAGTTGAGTGGGTTGATCAATTGTCCGGTCGCTCGCTCATATGTGCTCATGATGTTTCTCACACGGGTGCCCTGGTAACATCCGCCTTGAAGAAGAGGAGTGTATCATCTATGAATAAAATGTGTGACACTAACTCGCACACCTGCAAACTTTAATTGGTGTGAATTCCTGTCGTCCATATCCATTCTTTAACAAAGCAGAGAGACCGTCAGTGACAAAATAAAAAAAACGGGCATAAAGGACCACCTTGTCGAAGGCCATGCGATGGTGCAAATGAATCCAAGAGGGTTCCATTAAATTTTAATGAGTACCTCACCGATGTGACACATGACATAATCCGGATAATCCTCGCTCAACAATCCCATATTTTACATCATTTGCTTCAAGAAGATCCAGTCCACCTGATCATAAGCTTTGGAGAGATCCAATTTCTATGTAGAGTAACTCTTTTTGGGTCTTTTTCTTGATGGATGTACTGTATGCGTTAGTAGGCTAGTTGTGCATTATCTGTAAATAAGATGCGCATGGACAAAGGCACTTTGAGTAGGGGAGACAATATCATCCAATATGAGCAGATGGCAGTAAGTCACACACTTCGCCGCCACTTTGTATATAACATTGCATAGACTGATGGGGAGAAACCCCGTCAGCTTTGTTGGGTTGTCAACCTTGGGGATTAACACAGTGAAAGTCTTTTAATCATGCCCACAGAAAATATAGTTGCACGGATGATGTCTTTCAATCAAACTAGCAAAAAATGGAGACCACTTCGGCACATTGAGACCCGAGCATGCCAAATCCAAAAGTCTTGTGATGCAACTGCTTCATGAATGATGTTAGGTTTCTTAACATGGCCCTAATATTGCCCTTATAGAGCATATGGGTAGTTCTTACATCTCAAGTGCATGTAATCAAGAGATCTGAGCATACTTGGCCATCCTCTCCGAGAATGCCAGCCTTTTGGTGTCTACGACAGTTCGTTCTCTTAAGTAGTGAAGTCCAAACACCTCGACCACTGAAGTAGCAAATCTGACCACGGTGTATGCGCGTGTGCTCTCACACATGTGGAGGAAGTCGTCTCACGAGTCTGCGGATGTGTCATATGCAAATGTTCGCAATGCAGTCACGTCGCCATGGAGCACCCGGAGCCTCCCACCTTCACCACTCCCGCATGAATCCATCCTCATCGCCTTCGCGACCATGGGATTAAGGTCAACCGCCACCACCGCTTCGACATGGGCGTTGTCCCCTTCAACGCCGACGGCTGGGGCCTTGCCGTCGCTCCTGGGTGGAGCCGTCGCCACAGCCACCATTCCCTTCGTGCCCTTCTCCCGCGCCGACAAGCTGGGCCGCGTCGCTGACTGGACGCGCAACCCGGGCCACCCGGGCGCGCACAGGCACGCCACAACCTCCCGCGACTACCTTCGACTTCTCCTTCATCGACGACTACCTCGCCGCCGCTGCCGCCGAGGACTCGTCCTTCAGCCTCGTTGTAGCCAAGCCGCCGCCCAAGTACCCGCACTTCGGTCCGAAGTGGCGCTTCAACCAGCGCCCGCAACTTCCCCAACGTTGCGACGTGGAGGTCGAGGCCAAGCACCGCGAGGCCGAGAAGGAGCTCCGTCGACTTGTACGACTGCGTCAACCCCAAGACCGGCCGCCTCCTCGAGTGCTTGAAGAACCGCTAGTACTTCAAGATCACCACCACCCGGCGTTGTTGGCATGGAGGCAGCCATGACCCCAATATGCACTCTAAAATTGCTTGTATGGGGCTTTATGCAATTTCTCAAGGAGTTTGTTGTAAATTTAACTGCTGACAAGTTCGCTCCACATCTGATCAGAAACGATTTTTACAGGATCTTTTCAATGTAAAAACAGTTTGACAATATATCATAAAACGATTTTACAGTATGTGATTTTAAGGGATCTGGTAGAGATGCTCTTACCCATCCTGGAGATTGAGTTCGTTTGGCTCTCTGAAAACATGGTTTTAGTTCCATTGTTTTTCTGGCATGTCTTGTGTTGTTGAAAGTTTTAAATGTAAATCAAGAGCCTTATTTGTTAAAAGAAAAGCCCCATTGAGCAATCTGAATTCCATATATTCTTGTTTAAGCGTCATCAACACGCAGAAATCTCTTCGGGGCGTCGTTTTGCTGGCTTCCAACCGAAAAAGATTTGACGATAACCGGCCATCAGAAAGCGAGATTCGACCGGCCAACACCTCCTCTCTCTCCTCCTCCCTGAAGAAGAAGTTCAGCAGTTGCTCTCCTCACGACGCACACCACCGAGACTCTATCTTGTCGATACACGCACGTCGCGGCGACGACGACAGTCACAACCGGACGCCCCCTGCATCCGAGCGATTCCAAGGGCCAAGTTGCCATGCTGCTACCGACGGACCAACTGAAGGGACTGGTGGTACCGGCAAACGGCCAATCACTCGGCTGCTTTCTTCTGCCTCCCCAGAAACCTCCCGTTGTTCCGTCCTTCTCCTTGAACGGGTCACATCGGACAGCTGAAAACTACTCGACGATATGTGCAGTGGCGCACACACGCACTGACACTAGGACACCGAGTCTGCATCAGGGCGGCGGCAGCAGCAGCTGGCTGGCTAACCAGCTCGTCCCAACGATCCTGTGTGGCTAATGGAGGCCGGCTTGAATGCCAACCTGCTAAGACCTTACTCAATGCTGACAGCTATGTAGTATCATTTGCGAGGAGACGGTAGCCCGTTTATGGGCGTTTTCATGGCCTCCTTTAAGTGCGGAGACAAGTTGTGTGGTTGCCAACAGATTAACAATGACAGGCGATTAAGTCCGTCAAGTACTCTGCTCGTCATGCATGCATCCATGCATCTTTGTCATGTGCTTCTCTAGGCTTGCAAGCATATGTATACTTGTCGGCAAGGGTTTGTACTTCGTAGTGTGGAGGCTATACAATTCTTGCTAGCTAGTACTAGTCGTGTTTTATTGCTTTTCCCTTTAATTAAGCGTGCAGGTGCAAAGGCTGAGGCTTGTTCGTTAGCTCTCTTGATTTATTGGCCGATGCAGCAAGATCAAGTGTCATGCAAGGGACCTTAACTCGTCTCGTTGTCCTGATTATTACCTCCAGATACTAAGGACAGATTTCCCTTCGGTGAACCCTCACGTCACAATATAAACGGACAAAGAGTTAAGCTATCACGGGGATGTGAAAAGGGAATATGGTACAATCAAAAAGGAGAAGAGGGGAGATGGTAGGGAGGGAGTGGCCTGGGCAACCGACAGATCAAATGGTGCAATTCCAACTTTATTTCGCAAGAGGAACGGAAAAATGTCACTTATTAGGGAGTGATATCCCTTTGACAAAAAGGAACCATAGCATGCATGTGTGTACGAACAAGCATATATACAATAGCTTGTTCGTTACACTATCAAAACCACATTATAATTGGAGCAGCCAAAATAACACAGTTCCTTCTGATTACCCCCATGTGCACAGCTGGCTAATCTACGAGCCTAATGCGGCGCGAGGACCGTCAGATTTGGCGATATTAAAACATGACAGCACGCTAATCACACCTTTTTTTTTATCCGATACGCTAGCTTGAGAAGAATCTCAGGAAAAGAGAAGTAGGCGAAGCTGGAGGAGGAATCTTCTGATGTCTGACGAGAGGTAAATTTTGGCGCACACTAGCTGATTAACTAAGCCCGTATCTTAATCGACCGACCGAATGCTCGTAAAGCGTGGTTCTGCGACCACTAAATTATGGTGTCATGATCGGTGATGATGGGATCGAGCATATATCCCCGGAAGCAAAAGCAAAGGCAGGCAGACGCTAATCATGGCCGGCAAGCTAGGCAAAGCAGCTCGATCGGCACCATGATCGCTGGCTAAAGCCTTACCATTATATTCTTGCTTCATGCCTTGATCTTCCTGTATGTACTTTGCTCTTTGCACAATGATACTATTTGTGGTGTGGCTGGCTGCCAGTTTTTCGAGTCCTGACAGCAGCACGTTTCCACGTTACCGAGATCTCGTTAAAGGGAGTCACTGGGACGTGCGTGAATGGAGATTGCCGGTTAGTTATTACTTAATCTATTCATCTGCTTGATCGGGTCAAGAAGTTGACCCGGGGAAAGTGCAGGCCATGCGTGCATGCACGCAGACGCAGTTTTACTTTCATTTCATGATAAAGATAAAGAAGAAGGGGCGAGGTGTGCCAGACCAGAGTACATTCATCTTTGTGTTTTACTTTGATGATGATGATGATCATGGAAAAAACACGCGGTGGATCAGACCAGATGAGAGGACGTTAATCAGTGAATGCATGCCAGGAAAACCATCATCGTCGCTTAAAAAAGTGTCAGGAGCCTTGTAACTGTCATCCTTTTCCCGTGATCCTACAGCTGGTTCACTGTACGAAGTACGAACAGCTATAATGGGCAGTCGGAGTACCGGGGTCCGGCGGGTAACAGGGCGGTACGGTGGTGCGATCGAGCCAGAGTAAGAGAGTTGCGGCGGCCAATTTATACCGGCGGCGAGTAAAAGCATCATCATGAAACTGTGATGAAGCTAGCTAGACGTGTCCGTGTTGTCCGTGCAGCTTAATATTTTCTTCCTCCATGCGGATGGATACGGTCAGTTCCCTTTCGGCTTTTGACTAACCACCTGTACCGACGAGATGGTCGATTGATTATACGAGGAGGGTCGTTAGTAAATTCATCTGCAAGTGCAAATGTGGACGTACATATACGCAGGTAGTGCTACAGTACTGTGATTGTGAAGAGGCCGGTATGCCTGTGTATTGTATCGAGGGGAGGATAAGTCAGCAGCAGTTACCTGAAGCGTAGTAGTATGATCTTCAGGGCTACTAATTCCAGTGTGTGTGTTCTGTCAGCAATTCATTCAGCCTTCTGCCATGAATCTGAATGCAGTCCTTGCCGCCGTCGGCATCCCCCGCAAAGGCAAGAAGCGACGGACGTACGTACGTATTTTTGCCGAAGAGGCCAACGCTCTGCACGTACGTACGGCGGCGATCTCGTTGCCCGCACGTGTGCAGCGACACGAGCAGATGTTACCGTTGCGGCCGTGACCAAAAAAAAAAATGCCCGGTGGGTTTATTTACCACGGACCTGGCTGGGGCCGGAGATGCACCCGGCCGAGGCGAGGAGGTCAGCTCTAGACGTGGGTGGGTGCCGCGTCGCCGGCGTGCGGGGGCCCCACCTGCCTCCGGAGTCCGGCGCGTAGGTTGCACGGTCGCTGTCCGATCACGTCGCCGCTCCGACGTGGGCGCAGGGCGCGCCGGCGCGTGGCCGCGCTGTCGGTGCCCCGATGCGGATCCCCGTCCGTCAGCGCGCACGGAAGCTGAGCTGGTCACCCTTGGCCGGCTTCGCGTGTTGTGACCGGTGGATGACACCACTGGCCGCGATGCCGTGGCGTGGAGCCCCCAGGCCCCAGCCCCAGCCCCAGCCAGCTTCTCTTCTCCGGTTCCTTTTTCGTGCGCGTGAGAAAAGTCAAAAGCGCTGGCTGACGGTCAATGTAGTAAAACAGTGAAACGAAACACTCATCTGAACTCTGGGTCTGGAGCATGTCGAGAGCGAGCTCCAGTCACCGACCGCAAGGTTGACACTATTTACTCGTCTGACCAGGTCAATGTTAGGCGCACCGCGGGTCCGTACGAGCAGACCCTCCTTTCTGCGCTCGCCGGCCGGTGCACGAGGCCATCGGAAGCTAGCGATGTACAACTCGGAGCTACACCAGCTGTCATTCTCTTTGTCGAGCCGCAGCTTCACCTCATTGGGACACCGCGGCTGCTGGCAGATACGCTCGAGGCAGTATTAGTACGGTAAAAGTGAACTCGTGGCCCCTCCTCTCTCCTTTACCGGCTGATTTAATCGGCTCATGACGGTGCACGCACGATTCATTTTCGCGGTGGTATGATCGTCCGCTGTCACTTCCACGATTATTACCCAAGTCGGCAACGCTTGGGGGCAAAGCCACAGTACCAGTACCGACCGAGGCCCGTCAAACCCCCGATGATCGCTGCTACTGCTCGCCTACTCCCGGCGACACGTCGGGGCCTGGAAAAGGGCAAAAGAACAAAGGGAATCAGGTAGAAGGAGGAGGAAGAAAGCGAGGGGAAAAAGGGAGGTTGGTGCGCCAATCGGCACGCGAATAAGTGGCAAGTTTGGCCGGCAAGGGACGCCAGGACGGTTGCTTGGAGGCTAAGGCCCAGCAAACGTGCCAGCGCCAACGCCCAGCCGTCCCGACCAAGCCACCGGCGGCGGCGCCGGAGCCCGCTTTCCTCTTCCGGCCAAGCCCTCGCCGGGTTCGGATGGCACCGCACGACACGGACGGAGCTAAAACGGAGCAGGGCAAAAGCACACACTGCAACAGTGGCGAGCCGTTTCGCCCCCCACGCGAACGGCGTGCGTGTCCGCTGGCGCTGGCGCTGGCGCCACCACTTTTCTGGTGTCACGGGAAAGGGCATGCAGGATGGCGGGTGGCGGCCCTTTTCGGGCCCGATATATTCTCGCGTCCTTCCTTCATCAGTACGGTACGCGCTGGTTGCCGGGAAGCGACGCGCCGGCCGTCGGCTGCGGCTGCACCGCCCCGCCGGATGTTTTTTTACTCCAGAACCCACATGCTCTCAGTCTCACTCACTCCCTCGCACGCGTCGGTATAAATATTCTGCTGCCGCCCTGTCCCTGAGCTGTATAGTCGCCTCCTCCTTGTACCCTCCCCACCTGTGCTGCGCTGTGCTCCTGTGTTTTTTCCATCCCCCACCCCCCACCTACCTCTCTGCCTCCTCTCATCCCTCCTTCCCCAATTCAGTCGAGGCCACGGCGGGCACCTGCGAGGAGAGGATCGTGTTGTCTCCTGGTCTTGCCCGGATCCGGCAAACCCGCCCCTTTCCTTGCCGCCGCGGCAGAGCAGCGGAATCGGTTGCCCGCGTCGGCCGAGGACAGATTCTCGGGGCCTTCCCTTCCACGGTGGCTGTTCGAGCTTCGTTGGTCCTCCGGGTACAAGCTGCTGGAGTTGTTCGGTTGATTCGTTGCTTGTGCGTGCGGTATATACGTACCATGAGAAGATGATGCGCGCCAAGGGCAAAGCTACATTCTTGGACGCCATGAAGGAGACCACCTCTCCCGTCTCTCCCGCGGCCAAGGAGGCGCTCAAGGAGGACGAGTGGGAGGTGCGGCCCGGCGGGATGCTGGTGCAGAAGCGGGGCCCGGACTCCGACGCCCCCGCGGGCGCGCCCGTGCCCACCATCCGCCTCAAGGTCAAGTTCAACGGCGTCTCCCACGAGATCTACATCAACTCCCAGGCATCCTTCGGTAATGCACGCAAATCAAATCAATTGCTTTGCTTGATGGATTTTTGATTTGACTCGACTCGAGCTAGCTGCTGATTGAGGGTGCGGTTGTGAATGGTGGTGCAGGCGAGCTGAAGAAGATGATGTCGGACAAGACCGGGCTGCACCACGAGGACCAGAAGGTGCTTTACAAGAGCAAGGAGATGGACTCCAAGGCCTTCCTCGACATGTCCGGCGTCAAGGACCGCTCCAAGCTGGTGCTGCTCGAGGACCCCGACGCGCAGGCCAAGCGCCTCATCGAGCAGCGCCGCACCGACAAGGCCCAGCGCGCCGCCAAGTCCATCTCCCGCATCAGCCTCGACGTCGACAAGCTCGCCACCAAGGTACCCAAGACTCTGCTCTTGCTCGTGCTCGTGCTCGTGTCCTTCCCTTCTTCAGTTTCGCCGTCCGTCCGTCGATCGACTTTGGGCGCTGATCAATCGAATTTGGGTTGGGTGGTGGTGCACTGCAGGTGTCCGCGCTGCAGACCATCGTAGGCAAGGGCGGGAAGGTGGTGGAGGCCGACGTGGTCGCCCTCACCGAGGCGCTCATGACGGAGCTGGTCAAGCTGGACGCCATCGCCGCCGACGGCGAGGTCAAGGTGCAGCGGCGAATGCAGGTCAGCACGGCAACTCGGCCGAATTTAATTCCCCGCCGGTTCCGTTGACGAGCCCATTAATTACC
>CBMN011744564.1:0-12648 GCA_000582825.1 Hordeum pubiflorum | reverse complement strand
TCGGATGGCTTGATGTATGTTCTTGTCAGACCTTCCTGGAATAATTAATAAAAATGGCTGCATGCATCGATTGATGCAGAGGCCAGGGTTTAACCTCCTTTTCCAAAAAAATATAGACATGGATAAATTAAGCACTTCAAAATACCATCAAGAACATCAAAATGTTCAAACAAAGAAATCCTGTCAAATAGTGCTAGTGTCAGAAATCACAATAATTACCTGAAGAAACAAATCAGTGTGTCTTTCCTTAATATAAGAATGGATCCGCTTTAGCACCACGTTGTTGTAAGGCATCAAGGAATGCTTCACTGCATTTTTGGCTGTCAGTTCATACCAATTTCCAGAATACAAGCTAAAACCTCATGAGAGTGCACAGTTATAAATCTGATGTGGCTAATAATTTCAGTTTGGCCCACCATTCAGCAGAAGGCATGGAATAGTCACTTGTCCCATGAAAAAGGATGATACGAGGCAATAGAGAAACTGCGGATCTAACAGCTACGTCCTTAACCATCACTTCTGGAGAAAATTTTCTCAATGATTCCTCACCTTCCATAATGCTGAAACATAAGGTGGCAAAGGTATAGTATCCTGACAAGTGACAACAACGGGCAAGAAAAATTGCCTTTTTTCGCAGAAGGAAATGTTTTCTTGGGGTTGAAACATGGATAGATGATAGCGGTCAAAGATAAATACCTGAGAAAGACAGACCGGTACAAACCACGCCTATGGAAATGATCAACCAAAAGTTAAGAAGATTATAACTGCAGAAACAAAACAAAAATAGTCAATGTCCAGGCCAGTACAGCTAGTCTCAGGCATTCTTGTGTGTGAATCAGTAATGATGCTCCTATCAAATGCAACAAGTCATGCAATCAAATTCTGGACAAAGGTGCTAAAGTGATCTAAGTAGCATTGAAGCAGAAGCATGTAACTTGCAAGCTAACATTGCTGTAAAAGCAAATTCCCCCTCTTAATTTAGAACATGCATATTAACATTCTGCGCAAGAAAGAAGCACAAGAGACTAAATTGCAGGTTGCAGCTAGAGATAAACTCTACTGGACAGACTACTGATATTTGACAATGGAGGAAACTGATTGCTGGCACTATTGCACCCTCTTAATTTGTAACAAACATATGAACATTCTACCCAACAAAGAAGCACAAGAGACTAAATTGCAGGCTACAGCTAGTGATAAACTCTATTGGACAGACTGTCAATATTTGACAATGCAAGATATTGATTACTGGCGATAATGCATGCAAACTGCCAAGGAAAAAGGAACATCTACAATTTGGAGGTTCGTTAAGTCCCAGACTCGCTCACACCGCCCACACCGCTAAGTCCCAGACTCGCTCGCTCCTGTCGGCTCGGCCTCGCCGTGCAGGGCGCTCGTTGCTGGCGCTCCTAGCGTCGTCCCCGCCTTCAACCAGACGCGAAGCAAAATCGACTGCCGCTCGGAAAAAAAAAGTCAGGCGTCTGAACTTTGGCAAACGTGCATAAGTAATGAGTACTCATTGTCTGGTCTAATACGGCACTACTGACATTATTGTCCGGTCCAACATGCATGTCATGCCACTTTCAATGGATTGGTGCCTAAGTAAAGTGCTAAGTGCATTAAAAAGATTAGCAACTAATCTTTTCAATGCATAGTTTGTTTAACTTTTGTAGCTAACTTCCCTCAACTAAATTCCTTCGAGAATTAGTTGATATGTACTTTGTATAGGTCCACGCGCTTAGCGTCATTTCTTATTGGGGTCTAATTAATTGTGTTTCCACATCACTTTTTTCTTACATATGTGTCACCTTTTAGCACATGTACACGGTGAAGCACTGGAAAACATCCGACAGTTGGAAATAAACCGTTCACATCGATATCGGTCTTAACTGCAAAGGACGACAAAAGATGTTGCGTGTTCCTAGTCGCCAAAGTCGATCGTATATGGTCTTCATCCCCCGCACGCCGGGGCGACAACCTAGACCGTATATACCTTCCCCTTCAGACTAGCCACAATGGAAAGTAACATAGAGTAGTAGCATGCAGATGTTACTAGTCTAAGTTACTACTTCCACAATGCATAGTAACATAGGGATAGTAACATTAAGCCTTTCATTTATTAACTTATAAACTCATCTTGTCTTGGTATGCGTTATGTTACAGTAACATACTAAGTTACTCAATTTCTCTCTCTTCTCATTAATTAGATGTCACATCATATTTTTTGCTTAGATGGCATCTATGTTACTACCTATGTTACTCCCATTGTGGGTAGTCTCCTGCTCTGTTCATTCCATTGGACTGCAGTTATTCTATTGTAAAGTATCTAAGGTGTCACTTTATACTCTTGTGATGAGAAAATCAAGGCACCTTCCAACAACACAGAGGCGTCAAAGTTTATTATGATCGCCAAAAACAAGTGCACCAGGGGTATGAGCACGCCACTCTTGCCCGGATTAATTCCGCTTCAATATAAAATTTCTGTCGTCGCCGAAGTATGCGGAGTTTCCAGCATTGTTTCTAGCGAAGTAGGTACACGAGGACAGTTTAATTTCTTGTTCCTTGTCCTCTAGAGCGGACGCTGCCAAACCAAGTGCCTAGCTAGCTAATGTAAAGATCCGCCATTGCGCCACTATAAGAAACCCACCACTGCAATGATCGATCTCCATGTTCAATTGATTACTTACCTATCCCACGAACAAGGAAGGAGATTAGTGAGGTGCAACTCTTCGCTCACATCTGCATGGCTAACACCTTGTCGTCCGGTGCTATCTACTCCTCGCGCGTGCTCATCAGATGCTTCTCCTCGGCCTCGCGCGTGCTCATCAGATGCTCCTCGTCGGAGAGGGGAGGGCCGCAGCGGAGCAACGCCGCCGTGAGGGTCAACGGGGCCACGCACCGCGCCACGCTACTGGTGGGGTCGGCGCTGGAGACGTCCATCAACACATCGCTGGCGGAGCTCAGCGCCCCGCTGCTGGCGCCGCCGACGGACGGGCGGGAACGCAGCCGGCAGAACATCCCGACGGAGAAGCAGGCGGAGGATCCTTTCCGGCAGGCGCAGATCGTGGAGGGCGAGCTCCGGTACCAGCAGACGGTGGTGGTGCGCTCCTACGAGGTTGGCCCTGACAGAACGGCCACACTCGAGACCCTGCTCAATCTTCTTCAGGTACGTACGTACTCTACCTTGTTAGGGCTCATTTCTGACGTTGATGAGGGCACATAATATATGCATGCACTGATGCACGCAAGCACAGGAGACGGCATTGAACCACGTGTGGATGTCGGGCCTGCTCGGCGACGGCTTCGGCGCGACGCACGGCATGATCAAGAGCAACCTCATCTGGGTCGTGTCCAGGATGCACGTCGAAGTCGACCACTACCCATTATGGTACGTACGTATACAAGTACATATATAACTCGTTAGCTAGACGTACGTACGTAGTGGCTGATGCATGCACGTCCTGGCCTTAACCGTCTAGCTTGTGTACGCACATTGCAGGGGTGATGTGCTGGAGATTGACACGTGGGTTGGCTCGTCGGGGAAGAACGGGATGCGGCGTGACTGGCTCATCCGCGGCCGCGGCTCCGGCAACGTCTATGTCCGAGCAACCAGCACGTGGGTGATGATGAACAAGATCACGAGGAGGCTGTCCAAGATGCCAGAGGAGGTCAGGGGTGAGATCTCGCCGTGGTTCAGCGACCGCCACGCCATCCACGAGGAGGCCACCGAGAAGATCATCAAGCTCGACAGCAACGCCAAACACGTCGACTCAGGCTTGAAGGTTAGCTTCATTATTCGTTTCATTTGATGCAACATTCTTCTGATGTTCCTAGGCTTAACTTGTTTATTTGGTTAACTTGTCTGACGTTCCAAGGCACTTTTTTAAGATCGTTCTGTCTGCTGTTGTCTTGCTTTGTTGCCTTGTTTCTCACATCTATGACTTTGGATCTTTTTGAAGCCGAAGCGAAGCGATCTGGATATGAACCAACACGTCAATAATGTCAAATATGTACGGTGGATGCTTGAGGTAATATACCGCACAACTTTTCTCCAGCAGGGAGCATATAACCCTTGTGTTCATCGCTATACAACTTCCCGTCTTAACTACCTGTCGGACATATACTATTTAATACTACTTTTTTCCGGCTACAAGTATTTCAGTACAGAGGGAGTATTTTATACGGGCGCACTACAATTCTGACATCATATATTTGAACATGTCAATCGTTTTTTTTAGGTAAATTACGTGTCACGAGCTTGTAAATTCCCTTCCGCAAGTATGGCAAATTCTGACATGTTCAGTTTTTTGCCAAAATTTGACATGCTTGTTGAAGAAAATAGCCATGCTTGAAACACAAAATTTGCTATAAAAATATTCGATTTGTCATGCTTAAAAATCTGACATCTGAGCATTGTCGATATTTTATTAGTCAAAGTTCGACCCCTAAAATTATAGTCAAATTTAATATTATGCATTATTTAATAAATTAACTCAGACACATCGTGTAGCTGGGTGCGGAGAGCTCCCCAACGGAGTAATAAAACAACAATAATTCATCAAGACATAAATTTGGCCCTACAAGACTCAATTAGTAATTTATTTGTTGATCATGTGCAGACTATCCCCGATCAGTTTCTGCAGCACCACCAGCTTAGTAGCATCATACTGGAGTACAGGAAGGAGTGTGGGAGCTCGGATGTTGTGCAGTCTATTTGCCAGCCAGACGAGAACTCAATTTCGCCAAGCGAGAACGTTAGCATGGTGAGGGGACCCTCACTCTTGCCAGAAATCATCAATGGCCACCACAGCTTGGCTGGTGCACTGCAACAATGGCCAACAAAGTACACGCACCTTCTGCAACTAAAAGCAGGTGATGGGTACGAGGAAATTGTCAGAGGCAGAACCACATGGAAAAAGAAGTTATAATTATCACCGAGACCATGGTATTATTTCCCATTTGGAGAGAAATGATTTTTTTTTTTTGAGAACGAGAGAAATGATTGTTGAGTGTGTGTGTACTATGTGTGTAATTAGAAGTCTGTGTATGTTGTAAGTCACAACCTCTGTCATCGCCCGGGAATCGTGGAAGACGAGGGCGAAGTCATGGAAGGCGCCATTCAAGAGTTCGTCGACATGTTCCTGCAAGGATTGCCTACGCCGGCCGTTGCTGAGCTAAGGGTTTTGTTTCACCTCAAATGTAAGCGTGCAGGGGCTATAGAAGATGCCCTCATATCATGCGTGGAGGCCAGGGGGCTCGGACCTGGAGGTGCGGCTTGATCAGCGTCAAGTGTTGTTGCTTAAAAATTCTTGTAGTGTTTAATGTTAGTTCAAGTACATGTCGGTTGTGTTAGGAGATGACACCTGTGGGGCTTCCTTGTTGGTTTGTGCCCATCTGTGTGGAACTTGCTGAATTTGAAGATCATCTTAGGCCCTGTTTGTTTGAATTTTTTCTTGGCATTTCCACTTTTACTAAAAAGTAAAAAAAAAAAACTCCTATTTATCAGCTTTTGGCTTATGAATCAGTATTATTATGAGCTCTTTTAGGGTGATTGGCGAGTTACGACTTGTAATTTCGTGTAGATTTTTTCTGACCGTCAGATCTAAGAAATCATTTAAAGATTTATTTTCTAGTCAAAAGGGTAGAATGGTAAAGTCCTTCCAATCCGTTCCACAGGAGAGTTTGCTCGCCCGCCCCCGCATCTCCCCCCACGCATATGAGTCTTTTTCTGGTCGCATAGCCGCCGCCCTTTCTGCCGTTCCGATCAAGAGATCCGGTGGCAGCCCTGATCCAGGCAAGCACCACCGGCCCGCCTCCCTGGTATCCCTCCTCCAACCACGGTTCCGGCCCGACGCCAGAAACTGGCAAACCGTCCGCTGCCCCACCGCCCACTGCAGCGCCTTCCTCCGTCGAGCAGCCGGAGACGCCCAGCAACGCCGGCGACCAGTCTGTGGACAGGTACCTTTCCTTCAGCCCCGCCCACTGGCTCAGGCGGGCCCTCCTCTCCGGTCGCCCGAGTCGTTTCACCATCCTCAGATCGACCCATTTCGCCTAGTTCTCAGTCTGCGTCATCTACCCTCGACCCGGCTGCCGTCCTCAGGTAGAAACTCGCCGCCTGCTCCGCGCGACCTCCCTCTCCATGAACACGCTGCACCGCCACCTGCAACTGCAAGACAGCGCCGACACAGATCTGTGCCAATGTGAGCAGAGGTAGCCCAACATGTACGACCATCTATTGGAATTCAGTACTAGTTTGGTAATGCAAACAAATATGTTTAGCCAGTACGTGGATTATAACTTCTGCCTAGTGTTCTTGCTCTGAAAACACACCAATCTAGCTAGCTACGCATTCATCTAGGGAATTCAGCACTAGGTCGTTCGGTGATGCCAACAACAGAGCAAATGAACAACAAGTTTTGAGTTGTGCGTGGGATGTAGCAGTACAGCTAGCTTTATGATTGACTAAAATAAATCTTCATTTGTTAAGCACATGTATGTAACATGCCATCTGAATCATCATCAGTGTGAAATTGGGTGACCTTTTCTTGTAAAGTATACTTAATTGGAGTGAGTCTGATGACATGGGGGCTTGAAGTGCCATGACCATCACGGCTGATATTAACAAGTTAAGATAAAATGATGGATGATTACACCGACCAGTTCAAGATATGCTGCACATGCCTTGATTTCTGAATGCTGCCCCCTTCCAAAATCTTACTAAAAGGGAAACATCATTTCAGTCTATCTCTCCGCCCCCGCCCCACCCCCCTTTGGAAATTTAGGTGTAAAGAGTCTTGTCTGCTGTCTGAAAGCTTATGTTATGCAACTTCAGAATTCTTGTCCAATTCAATGTATAAATCTGATTCCTGATATGGATAAAGATCCTTATCCAGCTACCTTTCCCTTCTCTTTACAATAACTGCACAACGTTTCTCTGCACAGGCTGGTCATACAAAATAAACTAAATTCTCCTATTGACAGAAAGTGTAATCGGACGTTTTGGTTGGAGAACTCATGTACAGAAGTTGCGCCAACTCTAGGAAGTATTGAGTGTGCGGCGATCTTGTGAACCGTTCCTTTTAGGGCAGTTTCTAAACCTGTTTTACCCGTTAGATTTTGGAGCTTTGGGTGCTGGGAGTAGTACTTCGATCTGAACCACCATCGACGTTAAGGCAAGTGCATGATGGACGGCATCAACATCTCAAAATATCACCATGAAAATTGACCAGCATGCTACTGCTACAACAAACATTCTGAGTTCACACTTGATCCACAAGTCTTATTTGATATGTTAGTTAGTGGAGAAGATACAATGAACCCATTATCACTAACTAAACGTGTACTTTTGTGTGCCAATAAATGCTGCCTGTAGCATGTTTTTCTACTTGAGAACGTCTAAAGCATATAGTTACCAATGTTGATCTGGGTTGCAACTTATACAGGAGGAGATATGGTGTCTCTTACGTTTCCAAATTTTAATACTGTTACCACAAATTCAGCTATAGTTCAGACTTTTGTGCTTGCTTCTCATTGACATGACTGCCACTGCATCTCGATTATAGTGATAATCCTCATCAGGTTACTCATCTGTAAATTTTAATACTGTCACCACAAATTCAGCTATAGTTCAGACTTGTGTGCTTGCTTCTCATTGACATGACTGCCACTGCATTTGGATTATAGTGATAATCCTCATCAGATTACTCATCTGTTCCTTCTTGTCTGTGTATACAGCGCCATTTTCAGACCTACAGGTTCTGTGACAATGTCTGGACATTCATCATGATGGACGTGCAATTCAAGAACGAAGAGACCACCGAACAGCTTGGCAAGGTCAAGATCGTGGCCTGCGATTCCAAGCTACCCAGCCAATAAGCAGCTCGCTTTGGCGCTAGCTGACTCGCGGAGGTGGGGCTTGTTCGATCCCCACCTCCGCTAGAGAAGAACTCCGCCACCACCCATATTGTCTTCTTCATGTTATGTGATACTAGATCATCGCATCGCAGCCACAGAACTTTTTAATCCTTGTCTGTGTAATGTTTCGCTGAACTTCTGATATAAATGATGACTAGATGAGTAGTAGCAATTAGAAGTTCTTGTCAATTGTATGAGACATTCAGTAGCTCTTTGGTGTTTGCCCAGTTTCTGAACTCGAAGTTGTCATGTTTTTTGTCGAACTTATGCTAGATTACCATTCTGCCATTTAGTATGTAGCTGGGATTTTTGGCTGAGAAAGTACATTTTTGCTGCCAACAAACAGAAAGCAGAGCATTTTTCTTGCCAACCTTTTTTTGCATTGCAGTTTCAGTGGAGAACTGGAGATGTATGCGCCATTCAATGGCTGCTTTGCTGCAGTGTTGAGTTGAGCTCCAATGCCAAGCCTACACAGAAAACAAAAAACTACACTATCCTTATATTCAACCAGGGAAAGTCTCAAGAAGTTTTGCCCAACATGAAAAAAAAAATGGAAGCCAGATTCAAATTCATGAACAATTTGGCACAAAATTTGACCCAAAAAAAAGTTTCCAGAAAAACTAAAAAAAACTAAAAAATTCACACTACCCTTATATTCACTATGGGAATGTTTCAAGAAGTTTTGTTGAACAGGTGGGAAACTAGAAGCAAAATCTAAAACCACGAGCATTTTGGCTCAAAATTTGGCCAAAAGAAAGAAAGTTTCATAAAAATCCAAAAAAAATAGAAGTTTAAAGAAAATTTCACAAGTACTAATTTAGGAGATGTTACTTCAATACAGAACATAGCATTGTAACAATCTGTTTCATGCAATAGGACCAACTATGTTGTCAGCTTCACGTGCAGGTTAGCTCCATGCTGCTTGTGGTTCCGAATGGGCCGTAGTGGTACTTGTGGACCCAGACGACCATGGTGGTAGTTATGGGTTCGGACGACCTGTAGCGATAGTTGTGTATCGGGAGTACCTATCAAGGTAGTTATGGGTCCAGATGACCCGATGTGACATGGTCTAGATGATCCGTAGTGCTAGTTGTGGGATTGAACGACCCATTGTGCTACTTGTGGGATCAGATGACCCATTGTGCTACTTGTGGTTTTGGATGACACATAGTGCTAGTAGTGGGATCGGGCCCACAAGTACCGATCTTACTCGTCCGAGCCTACTACGATCGATCTTAGTTGTACAGACCCACAAATATCGATCTTATTCGTTCGGACCGACAAATACCGCTCTTACTCGTTCGGTCACCACAATCGATCTTACTCGTTCAGGTCCATAATTACCGATCTTACTTGTTTGGATTCACTACTATCAATCTTAGTTATTCACACAAGTAGTCATTTGGACCCACACATACTGGTCTTACTCATTCAGGCTCACCAACGGGGTGAAAAAAATGTGTCATTACCCTCGGTAGGGTGGCAAATGTGGCCGAAAATACCATAAGGGAGTTATCCAGGTTTAGGGGCTCATGATCAGGCTTTTGTATTGATGATGGAGCACCTCGCGCGAGGAGGTTACAATGGTGAAGATGTATATGGCTACCAAGAGTATAGTCTATGATGTAGATGTGAATGGCTACCCATAGCCCCGACTTATAAGGCGATGGCTAGGGTTTACATGGTGCCCTACCGGTCTCACACTGCCACCACATTGGCTTGCTTGCCAAGATAATCTTTTGGGTTCCCGTCCGAGCCTAAGGACTATACCCCGATGTCGGACCTCCGTTGGACCACCTATACCCTGAGGCAGGCACGTTGTTGACCTGCCTAGCAGATGTATTACACAGTCACTCGCTACTATCAATGCTACTCGTTCGGGCTCACTACTATCGATCTTAACCGTCCAGACTCATAAGTGTCAGCGGGAAAACGTGGGTTTCAGCCCTGGAAATCTTCAGTCGAAAACATTACCCTACTTTTTTAGCCACTTTTGGAGAATCCGGTCATTTTGAGAAACTCATTATGTCAGTAGCAAACAGGCAGTCTGGCCAGAGATGTAGGATTGTCTAACAAGTGGATTCATGGGACTGTCTGAAAAGATGAAACCGCTAACATTTGTTGTTTTACTGCAGGACAATTGCTCCTGAGAGGTGGAGCACTTGGAACTTTGGAAGGCAGGTGTGAATTATAGAGCAGATCAATGAACTGAGGCCCTCGTGGCTATGTTGGAACAACACGAAGATGTGGATGACATGGAGCGGTCTTAAAGGGGACATCGCACTATCAAATAATCTTTCATTGGTTGTTGACAAAATTATTAAAATGTGGTTTTTTATTGTTAAATTGTTTTTTTATTAAAATGTGGTTGTTGTAAGTGTATGATTTGAAGTTTGTGTTTGAGTCAAGTACTTGTAGGGGGATCGGTCTTCTTGTGTTGACAACACTGAACCGAATTTTATAAGGTGGTTAATGAAGCGCATTTTCCAGCTGTGTGAACATCATAATTATACTAAATCTCATAGTAATTTAATATCTTGATGTATTTTAACAAATTATATAGCTGTCAACAACATTCATACTTGGAAAATGAAAATAATAAATTCCAAGAGAACTTTAAATTTCTGAACCTTCCACTTTCAGTCGATGATGGGTTGGCTTGCTGAAACAGAACAAAAAGCAAGTATAACCTTGACTGGACTCTATCCTGAATATCTTGTACAGCTATGAGTAGAAGCAAACTAAACTTCACCAGTTTCCTACTGAAAGTTTAAACTTATGTATGTCACTATGTCAGAGTGCGTGGTGAGTGCCAACTATGTATTTTCGGGGTATACAGAAAATAAGGGTAAGATGAGAAGACAACATGTTGCAGGACATTGAACAAAGCAAAAAGATTCAGATTGAGCAACATGCTGGTGTGCGTGTTGGTGGTGGGGGTGGGGGCACGGACTGTTGGACGGTGTTGCTGGGCGTCACCGGCTGCTCGACGGAGGGAGGCGCTGCAGGGGGCGGTGGGGCAGGGAGGCTTCGGGCGGGATTGGCGCGCCGCAGCGGAGGGTTTCCGTTTCCTGGCGCCGGGCTAGAACCCTCGCGGCAGGAGCGAGAGGAGGGAGGCGGGCCGGTGGTTTCTTCCCTGGATTGGGGCCGCCGCGGGATCAGTGGAAAGGGCGGCGGCGGCGCGACCGGATTCATCTGCACGGGGACGGGGACGGCTGAGAAAACTGTCTTAAGGAAATGAACGTGCATGGGGTGACTATCTGGTGATACGTGACGAGTGGATCGGCCGACGATGGCAATTTTCCAAAGTAGATGACGGATCTACCCTTTGGAAAACTAATTAGTCCCACCAAAAATTTGTACCGGTCCCACCGTTACGTGTAATTTCCCGTAATTTTTGTTTTGTAACTTCTCGTAACTCCTATTTTTTCACCGTCAGATCAGGATGAATGGACGGCTCCTAAAATCGCCAATCACCGTAACAGTTGTATATTATTATATGCCGGTATAAGCCAAAAGTCCATAAGTAAAAGATTGTTTGGCTTCCAAACCGAAGTGGAAAAGCCAGAAAAGGTCAAACAAACAAGGTCTTAGTTTGTTTTTTGCCAGGGTGCTCATGGTTGTTGTGCTCCTAGCCTCCTTGCCATGTCTGTTTTTCAGAGTTTAATTTGGTTACCATATGTTGGAAGGTGCGAGGGCTGAACAATCCAAATTGAAAACCACGGTTCATGAGACAATTGCTTCTTTGGCTTGCAGTTTTCCATGCCTGCAAGAGTGTAAGATAGAGTTAATTGATGCGGCAAAAAAACTGCTTACCTGGGAGGTTACCGATTGCGCGGTTTTGCTCAACGACCGGTGCCTGGCACGCGCAGGCGTAGTGGCACCTTCTTCCCTAGAATGAGGATGTTTGCCAGGTTGACGATATTGTTCAGCTGGGCACCTTTTCCCCTTCCGCGACTATCAAGCTGTGTGATAATTTTCCTTCAACATCACTTATTTCTACCTCACCATGGTGCTGCCTTCCGTCACCATGGTCACTATCGTCTCCTACAGCCACGGTCGGGCCCCTCCATCATCGCCTTGATCGTCATTGTGCTCTCGGTCACTCTCCTCCGGACCTCGATTGCAATGGCTCGACATGCATTGATCGTAGTAGTGCAGCAGCGAATAGAGCTCGAGGTTTAAACCCGCCACGCGTGGGTCACGGTCAAGCCCTCGCCATCAATGGTTGCCTCCTATGACTCATCCTGCAGCACCAAAGTCATGTTTATACTTTACCGAACATGCATGATCACACGCTTAAGTGTCATCGATCCGTTGAGTACTAGATGGTCGGGAGCTTGAGAAAAAGTCAGCGGAAAATTTGAGAGACATTGAAAATAGTTTTGAAAGAGAGCCGGAAGTGTTTTGAAGAAACTGGAAGCATTTCAGAGAAAACCAGATAAAATCGAAACACCGAAAAAGTTCCGGGCGAGTAAAAACTATATGGGAGGTTCCAAAATTTTCCGAAACCTCCTGGAGGTGTTGAAGGTGTCATGGGCCAGCCCCATAGGCAAGGCCTGTAGGGTGGCCAACCGCATGGGTCTTAGAGTCCCATTAGGGTGCTCCCCTATCCTTGCCCACCAAGGAAACTTGGTGTGGCTAGGGTTGGGAGGGGGACACCCCTAGAGTGGGAGGGAGCCCCTTCTCCAACACTCCTTCCTCCCCTCTCCATATAAATAGTGTGTGTGGGGG